>CAUYPK010109732.1:0-18107 GCA_963574355.1 Loris lydekkerianus | reverse complement strand
AACTTTTCATAATTTTTAAAAATAATAAAAATTGAAAAAATTAAAAAAAAAAAAAAAAAAAAAAAAGTCTGAACTCTGGTGAAAGGTCCCTGAGATTTTTTTTTTTTAGAAACAGAGTCTCACTTTGTTGCCCTCAGTAGATTGCCATGGTGTCACAGTTCACAGCAACCTCCAGTTCTTGGGTTTAGTGGATTCTTATACTTCAGCCTCCTGAGTAGCTGGGACTACAGGCACCCACCACAACAGCCGGCTATTTTTTTGTTGCAGTTTGGCCGGGGCGAACACACAGGCCCAGTGATGGTGGCAGGTATTCATGGTTGATGGAATGGGATGTACAGAACTAACAGCTGCAGCCATCCTATTGGCACCACATGTCTGAGTGATCAGTCAACTTTAAGACGAGATCTTACAAGGGTATATGTGAAACTTAGTAAATGTAGAATGTAAATGTCTTAACACAGTAACTAAGAAAATGCCAGGAAGGCTATGTTAACCAGTGTGAAGAAAATGTATCAAACGGTCTATAAAACCAGTGTATGGTGCCCCATGATCGCATTAATGTATACAGCTATGATTTAATAAAAATAAATAAAGAAAGAAAGAAAAAAAACTTTAATATGAGAAGCTCAACCATCATGTTTATAATGTTTATGACTCAGGAAATATTATTACTGAAGTTCAATACTCAAA
This sequence comes from Loris lydekkerianus, assembly GCA_963574355.1. Taxonomy (NCBI): domain Eukaryota; kingdom Metazoa; phylum Chordata; class Mammalia; order Primates; family Lorisidae; genus Loris; species Loris lydekkerianus. The sequence continues at coordinate 17,417 of CAUYPK010109732.1, read as the reverse complement.
TTTCTTTCTAGCTGCCACCTTTGCATGTAATATTACAAGTTTTGGTTCTAAGTATTACAGTTTAATACCATAAATGAGAATAATGACAACTTGTTAACAATTATTAGTTTTAAATATGTGCCAGGTCTCTATGAAGTGCTTTACATACACTTTATCATTTAATCTTTAAGTTGATGCTATTATTTAGGCACTGCTATTATCTACTCTATAAGGAATCAGAGATTTAAGAATAATAAATTGATTGAGGTGGAACACAGATTTGCAGCAATGAAAGTTGATAGCTGAACACATTTTCTACACACTCACAAATGCATAGCCCTTGCCTTGAGGACAATGTAGGAAAATAGTGAAGAACGTAGCTAAGAAGCTACATACGGGAAATCAGATTATTGAATTTCTATATGTACTTGGCCAAGATTTCTATTTCTCTATGATTCATTTTCTTATTTGAAATCTTGATAATTTTAATAATTTCTATTATTGTAATGATTAGATAGATTCATTACAGGTAAAGATTTAGGACAATGCTTAGGACACAGTAAATTCTTCTAAAAAGTTTAACTTTTAAATGCTATGAGGTAGAACTTTAAGGAGCCAAAGACTGGGTAAATCAGATTAGATGTTGAAAATGAAATCCATTTCACAAATTAAATCCATAGACAAAGTTTAGAATGAGCTTGGACTTAGGGGAACTTGCCTCAACCATCTGCTTAAAACTAAGAGTCCATTGCTTCCAGAAAGATACACATTGGCCCATCTGAATTGACATCTGTGTGCACACTGAAGTACCAAAGAATAATTAACAGAAAAAAATTCAAACAGCATTACAGACATAAGCCTGGGGAACCAAGCCATAAAATTCTCCATATAAACAAGTGGCCTATATAACCACAGAACTATAAATTTTGGTCTTGCCCCAGGGGCACCTGAAAAGGCCAGATGCTCAAATAAATATAAACTTATTTCTGAAGTACCTGGCAAACAGATTTTGAAAATCACACCTCTCTTCTACAACCTTTACTCACCTTTATTAGGTCAATGAATTCGTGCTACCTTGTTTCATGACAGCTGTGAATGACATCTCATGACCAAAGCATCAAAAGTATTCTCTTATTTACCACAGATCTTTTTTCCTAATAAACTTTGTATTGAAGAATGGCATCTATAAAATGCATAAAGCAACAGTGCCTAACTCAGTGAATTTTCAGAAGTGTATATCTATCTAAACAGAATTCAAATGAAGAAATAGAACATTATTAGCTTCAAGAAGTCCTTTGTGTGTCCCCCTCCACCCCCAGTAATTAATCTCTTCCAAAGATAACAACGATCTAGATTTCTAAAACTGGACATCAATTTTGTTTATTATTGAAATGGTATCGTGGAACTTATACTTTTTATGTGTGGCTTCTTGCATTCATCATTGTGTGTGAGATCCACCCACAATAGCTTATTTATTCTCTTTGATGTCTAGAATACCATTATATGAATATACCATGGTTTATCCATTCTACTGTTGCTGTATCTAGGGACTGCTTCTAGCTTTGTATATTATGAATAATTTGTTATGAAAGTTTTTAAAATATATGTTTGGTAAAAATTTTTACTCATTTTTGTAGGTTATATATCTGGAAGTAGAATTACCAGGTCTTAGTATATAAATATGTTCAACTTTAATAGAGACTGAGAAATTATCTTTCAGAGTTCTTGTATCTGTTTGCAATTCCTTGAGTAAGGTATTAGAATCAGGTTAGTATTTAAAATTAAATTTAAAAATACTGGAGGGAATGCACAGATGATCCCCACATGATTATAATAGTATTACAGATATATAAATTCATATAACCATAACTCCAGTTAAGATATATCACTTTTTCATCTCCTTATTCTTATGAGTTCCTTCTAGATATCTTTATCATAGACCACCATTGTTGATTACTAACATGCTAAACCAGTTTTTATATTCTTGAATAATATGAATGGAACAATACTGGCTTCTTTTTTAAATTAAATCATAGCTGTGTACATTAATGCAATCATGAGGTACAATGTGCTGATTTTATATACAATTTGAAATATTTTCATTGAAATGAAACCTTCACAGCACCCTCTTAGTTATTGTGTTAAGACATTTACATTCTACATTTAGTAAATTTCACCTGTACCCTTGTAAGATGCACTGTAGGTGTGGTCCCACTAATTACCCTCCTTACACTAATCCTCTCCCCTCCCCTTCCCTTTCTCTCCCTTTTCCTTACATTCTTGGCCTATAATTGGGTTATAGCTTTCACATGAAAGGTATAACTTGGTTTCATAGTAGGGCTGAGTACATTGGATACTTTTTCTTCCATTCTTGAGATACTTTACTAAGAAGAATATGTTCCAGCACCATCCATGTGAACATGAAAGAGGTAAAGTCTCCATCTTTGTTTAAGGCTGCATAATATCCCATGGTGTATATATGCTATCATTTATTAATCCATTTGTGGGTCAATGGGCACTTGAATATTTTTGCATCAATATTCATTAGTGATATTGGTCTATAATTTTCTTTTCTTGTTGGGTCTTTTCCTGGTTTGGGGATCAAGGTGATGTTTGCTTCAAGGAATGTGTTGGGTGGTATTTCTTCTTGTTCTATATTTTGGAAAAGGTTGAGTAATATACGTACTAGTTCCTCTTTAAAGGTTTAGTAGAATTCTGTTGTGAAGTCATCTGGTCCTGGGCTTTATTATTTAGGGAGATTTTGTATGGTTGATGCTATTTCAGAGCCGGATATAGGCCTGTTTAACATTTCCACTTAATTCTGGCTATGTCTAGGGAGGTGGTGTGCTTCCAAGTATTAATCTATTTCATTCAGATTTTCCTATTTCTGAGTATAGAATTTTTTGTAATATTCCCTAAGGAGTTTTTGAATTTCTGGGGAATCTCCTGTTATTTTGTCTTTACCAATTCTAATTGATGAAATTAGAGAATTTACTCTTTTTTTCCAGGTTAAGTTAACCAAATGTTTATCTGTTTTATTGACTTTTTCAAAAAACCAAATTTTTGATTTGTTGATCTGTTGTATAATCCTTTTGTTTCTAATTTCATTTAATTCTGTCCTAATTTTGGTTATTTCCTTTCTTCTTCTGGGTTTGGGATTGAAATGTTCTTCCTTTTCTAGTTGCTTAAGATGTCCCATTACATTGTTAACTTCTCTTTCCATTCTCTTGAGGAAGGCTTGCGGTGCTATAAATTTACCTCTTAGGACTGCCCTTTTGGTATCCCAGAGGTTCTTATAATTCGTGTCTTCATTGTCATTTTGTTCCAAACATCTGGTAATTTTCTTCTTACTCTCATCTATGACCCAGCTATTCTTCAGCATAAGGTTATTTAGTTTCCATGTTTTTGTATGAGTATGCAGATTCCTGTTGTTATTGAATTCAACGTTTATTCCATGGTCTGAGAAGATGCAGGGAATAATTTATATTCTATTAAATTTGCTAAGGTTAGACTTGTGATGCAAGATGTGATCAATTTTGGAGTATGTTTAAATGGCTGATGAGAAGAATGTATATTCAGTTTTGTTTAGGATAAAATGTTCTGTAGATGTCTGTAAATTCCAATTGTTGAATGGTTAAGGTTAAATCTAAAATTCTTTTGCTTAACTTTTTTTTGGAGGATCTTCCAACTCTGTCAAAGGAGCGTTAAAATCTCTATTATGGTGCTGGAGGAAATCTATTGAGGCGAATTCTAGTTGGGTGCATAAATGTTAATAATTGAAATCTCATCATGCTGAGTGTATCCCTTAACAAATATGAAATGACCATCCTTATCTTTCCTTACTTGTGTTGGGTTAAAGCTTGTTGTATCTGTGAATAAAATTGCCACACATGTTTTTTTCTGATTTTTATTTGCCAGAAATATAGAGGACCATCTCTTCACCCTGAGACTATATTTATCTTTTAAAGTGAGATGAGATTCTTGTATGCAGCTGATATCTTCCCTGAGTTTTTGTATCCAGTCAGATAAGCTGTGCCTCTTTAGAAGACAATTTAAGCCATTCACATTAATTGTAAATATTGATAAGCCTGGTAGAATTTTGAGTATTGAGTTTTTCAAAGGTCCAGTGGACATTTTTAATTCCTTTGCCATTGTGGAAGTTGGAATTTGATCAAATGTTTCTGAGTGAGTTTCCTTTGGTGGTGGAGGATTGTTCTGGTCGTTATGGAGGATAGGTCTAAGAATATCCTGGAGAAGTGGTTTAGTTATGGCAAATTTCTTCACCATGTGAATGTCATTAAAGTATTTAATTTCTCCATCATAAATGAAACTAAGTTTCACTGAATATAGGATCCTGGGTTGAAAGTTATTTTGTTTTAGGAGATTGAAAGTTAATGACCACCCTCTTCAAACTTGAAAGGTTTCAGAAGAGAGTTCTGCAGTCATTCTAATAGTCTTCCCTTTGTAGGTTATGGTTTTCTTACATCTGGCTGCTTGCATAATTTTATCCTTCATTTTAACTTTGGTGAAGTTAATTGTAATGTTCCTAAGAGACTTCTTATTCGGATTGAGTCATGCTGGGGTTCTGAAACTGTCTGCTGTCTGAATTTCAGAATCTCTTGGCATGTCTGGAAAGTTCTCCTTCATTATCTTCTGTAGAAGAGCCTCTGTGCCTTTTGAAGCCACCTCCTTGCCTTCAGGAATTCCTGTAAGGCTAATATTAGTTTTCTTCAAATTTCCCAGAGCTCTGAAAGAATGATCTGTTTTTACTCTCCACTTCTCTTCCTCTTTGAGAGTTTGGGAGCATTCAAAAGCTTTGTCTTCAATATCAGAAATCCTTTCTTATGCCTGCTCAATTCTGTTACTGAGCGATTCCATTGTATTCCTCAGATATGAGGGCTCCAAATTCTTGTCTCAATGTGTCAAAATATTTGGTGATTTTGTCTTTGAATTTGTTGAATTTTTCAGACAACTTTTGAAATGCTTCTGGAATTTCTAATTCCAACATTTCCTCTATTCTACTAATCTTATTTGCAATTCAAATTCTGACTTCAATTTGTGACATCTCAGCCATCTGTTCATGAATGGAATCTTCAGTTGTGTCTGCCATATCATTCCTGGGGGAGAGGGGGGTTGATCTACTCTGGTTGTTCATGTTACTGGAGTTTTTTTGCTGATTCTGCCCCATGATTATTTTACACTGTTTGGCTAGATGAGCAGATAAGGTGAAATTGAGCTGGTGGCTTCAGGAGTAGTGATTAACCAGCCCTTTGCCGAAGAGCTGGGACTGGTGTCTGAACCTTTTCCCTTAGAGCTTTGCCAAGGATCCGTACAGTGCTATGGCCTAAGAAACTTGGGGCTTGCTTGGTATGCTGGGGGATAAGTGGTTATGTCTTCTTTTCAGCTACCCTGGTGAATCAGTTACTCTTGGTTGAAGTCTCAGCTGTGGAGAAATACCAGTAATTAAGTCACACACACCCCCCCCATAGGCAACAACTGGAAATGGAAAATCAAACCTTCCACAACCACACACCCAGAATTCCACTTTGGATAGTCCTCAGGTGATTGACCCACTTCAAGAGGTCCAAATCAATTGTCCCAGTCAGCACCAGACTCAGGTGGGAGAGTTCAAAATGTTTCCAGCAACTATATAGCAAGGGTCTGCTGTCAGCTCAAGTATGACTAGCTCCGGTGCTCTGTGAGGTCAGAAGGACCCACCCAGCAAATGACTTAGTCTGGGAAGGTTGATGTCTCCTTCCCCATGTTGCACCTCTGTCATACCCAGTCACTGGTAACCTTACAGGGCTTTGATCCAGTTCCCTACAATGAGCAGATGCTCAGAGGTTTGTACCTGCCTGAGTCACAGGGAGATCTATGTCTCCTCCACCAGGCCACTGCTCTCTGCCATTATTTAGCAGGGGGAGTTGAGGCCTAACAACTTTGGTGCTTAATGGAGGCTGGGGTGGTTCACTCAGTTTCAGCCCTGCCCCTGATTGATGCTGCTGACAGAACAGAACAACTTTGCAGAATTTGTTTCTGTCCTGGCTATATTCCCCTGCACATCAGAGGCTGTTTGAATTCACAGAAACTGCAACTTAGCCCCAGTCTATGCCACTGCCTGAAGCTGGCGTGTCTGTGTAGGCTGCAATCTGTGTTGGGACGGGTGTGTCTAGAGCTCACACTCAGCTTTTGGTTTCTGCTGCTTCCCACCTGCCTTTGTCTCAGCTATGATCCCCTGAGGGCTGGGTGCATCTTAGGCTCACTAAATCATTTCTTCTCATTCAGTCCCACCTTGGTAATATGCTGTCTCTGCATGCACGTATTCTAGTCCACATCCCTTGCCCAGACAGGTACCACTTCAGGCATACCCTTTACTCATGGGGCCTGCATTTCTTTCCCAGATCTGTTCTGCCAGTGGCTATCACCAGAGAAGATGATCATCTTCCTCTTGTTACTCAGAGGAACAATATTTGTTATCCAAAATATCCCCAGGGGTGTAAACCCTATTGTTCCCGCTGCTGCTGTTTCTTCTCTGTGCCACAGGGCACCGCCTCTCCCTCTGCAGTATGGTTCCCTTTCAGTTGACCTTGAAGCACGGTTCCCTCTAAGTTGACCATCTTCTCCTTACTCTCATGCCACAGAATCAGCACAGACCAGCAACTGCCAACGCCTTGTCCACACCTCTTGAGAAAATGCCCCAGAATCTGGACTCTATGGGGGACAGGTTTACAGACCTTGGGGTAAGAGAGGAGGGGAGTGCTGACAGTTCATAATTACAGGTAGAGAATATATACAGTTTTATATAAAACTGGCAGGAGAGTACCATGGCATATTTGTAAGTCCTCTCTAGAGAAGAAGTTCTGGTTTTTAGAGGGTCTCTCCCATGGGATAAAATAGGAGAGGATCTGAACTCTGCTTGCTTGTTTGTATAGAGTATACTGCGAGCCATTCTCATGGGGGAGGGGACTCCCGTCCATTTGGTGATGGATTTTGTATGTATTGATTGTTTGTTTCCTTGGGGTCGCACCTTGCCTCAGCAGGGTTGCTATATGTTCTTCAACCTTCTCTCTTGGCTCAGCTCCAAACCATCAGCTTACTTGCTAAACTTCTATCCTTTAACACTCCTTCTGGACAGGAGCCTCTGTGGAAAGCTGACTCCAATCGGCCATCTTGCCTCTGCCCCCCCTATACTGGCTTTTTTTGTTATACTGTTTTTGAGATTTATCTGTGTTGTTGCATGGGTCAGAGAGCATTCTTTCAAGACGTGTTCTGTCTTGGAATATTCTGCAATTTGTTTTTCCATTCCACTCTTGATGGACATGTAAGTTGCTTCAAGTTGGAGAATATTAAGAGTAAGATTGCAATAAAAATTCTGATACAAGTCTTTTTGATGTATGTATGATGGTTTACTTGGGTAAATATTTGGGGAAAAAATTGCTTAGTTGTAAGGTAGAAGGCATATGTTTAACTTCATAAGAAACTACCAACTTTCTATAGTAGCTGACCAATTTTTAAACCTCACTAGCAATGTGAGAAACTTGTAGTTACTATACATTTTTGTCAACATTTGTTCTCATTTGTCTTTTTAATTATAATCATTATTGTGGGTATAAAATGTTATTGTTTTGTGGTTTTGAGATTTTTTCTGATAAAAAAACAACAACAATTGTGCCTTTCTCACAAATTATTGTTTGGGAAAATGTTTATTCAAACCTTAGTCTAAGTTGTTTTTTTTTTTTTAATTGTGTGTTTTTGTAATATTCAGTGGTAGGGATTTATAAATGCTAGACTCAAATATTTTGTTAGAAGTGTTTATATTAAATACATTCTTTCAGTTTGCAGTTTGCCTTAACATTTTCTTAATCCTCTCTTTTAAAAACAGAAAAGTTAAATTTTAATGGAATCTGATGTAACTGCTTTTTTTTTTTCTCTCATATTTGTTGGCTTTTGTAGCATCCTCTCAAGAAATCTCTACCTATTACACAGTAGCAAAAATCATCCTCTGTTTTCTTTCAGAATAATTATAATTGTATCATTTGTACATAGTACTATACTTCATTTTGAATTAATAGTTATACATGGTCTGATGTAGAAGTCAAGGTTCATTTTCACTTATGCCTTTATAAAGTTATTCCAGGAAAATTAAAAATACTCCTTTCCTCTTTGAATATTTTTGCAAGTTTTCTCCCCTCTGGGATCTTTATTTTGTTGATTCACGTGTCTATTTTTATGTGAACAACACATCATCTTGGTTGCTGTAATTTTATAGTAAATATTATAATCCAAGGAAGGAATCTTCCAGCATTATTTTTTTTTTTTGAATGAAGTTTAATTGCACTAATACACATTCTTGTTTAACCATATACAATTTGGAACAACTTCATCCACTTCTATCAAAAAGCTTACTGAATTTGACTAGGACTGTATTACATTGATAGCTAAATTTGGAAAGATAAAAATATTCATAATATAAGGTCTAAATCTTCTAATTGCACACATGATACAGTGCTTCCTTTGTCTTTAATTAATTTCAGCTGGGTTGTACAGTTTCTACTACTGAAGTCTTTCATATGTATTTTTAAACTTATTTTTAGGTATTTTTAAAAAATATTAATGCTTAAACACTCTGACAAATGAAATTTTAAAGAAGTCTGTTCTAATTGTTTGGTACTGCTATATTGAAATGGTTTTTATATGTTGATCTTGTATTTCATTACCTTTATAATTCATTAATTCTAGTAATTGTTTTGTATATTCTTTACTATTTCTATGTAAACTGTTATATCTTTTATGCTGAATACTAGTTTTATTTGTTTTCTAAGATTAATGTTTTTATTTATTTTCCCTGATTTAATGCTCTAAATTGGAACTATAGTTTAGATAAAGATGAAGATTACAATCTTAGCCTCATTTCTAAATTTAGGTCAGAAGCACCCAGTTTTCAAAGAAGTATTTTCAAACAAATTATTTTCAATCAGATAATCTTTATCTTATTCAAACAGATATTCTTTATCTTATTGTGTAAATATTCCATTTCTATTTTCTGAAAGTATTGATTGTGAATAGGAATTAAATTTTGGGAAAGTATTTTTATTCATTGAAGGTGTCATACAAGTTTTTTTTTTTTTTACATTATTCAAGTGCTGTGTTGAATCATAGTGTTAGGTTTTTGGATATTAAACCAACCTTGCATTCTGGGATAAATTCCACTTGATTATGATGTATTATATAATTTATCCACTGCAGAATTCAATTTACTATTTGTTAAGTATCATTGAGTCTATGTTTATTGCTAGTCTGTAATTTTCTTTTCCTGTAATATAGTTGTCAATTTTTTGTTAGGGTTTTTCTGGTTTTAAAAATTAATTTGGAAGTATTTTATTCTCTTTAATATTTTGGACTTTTATATATTTTTGTATTTCTCAAGTTTTTGGTTGAATTCATCAGCAAACATTATGTTCCTGGTATTTTCTGTATGAAAGATTTCAATGATGAATTTAATTTCTTTAATGAATAGAGGGCCAAACCTATTTTTAATATCTTTTATCAATTTATTCATAATATTGCCACATCATTTAAGTATCTGTAGGTTTTGTAATACTAGCTTCTCTAACTTCACTGATCTGATCATACATGTTTCTTCTATTTCCTTGAACTGATGTACTGTGAGTTATTCAATCTTGTTAATCTTTTAAGAACCAATATTTGGCTTTGCCAATTTTTTATGCTCTTTATTATTTTCTTCTATTTACTATGGATTTAACTGTTCTATGTTTTATAAGTTCCATGTGTACCTTGTATTTTTACCTCTTCAGTGTAAGGAATGCAGAAGGGGATACAAAAGAGAATGGGAAAAAAATGTGTCTTCCCTATCTTACCTATTTGAAAAGGTCTTTCCAAAAGGCTATAGCAGTGTATTTGCTAAGTTAACTTAGTCATTCCCCTCAATACAATGACTGGTATAGAGACTTAGTCATCAACACAGCATCCCTTCTTATAGTGAAATGGAGAGTGTAGTAACAGTTACCATGAAGCTTCTAAGTAAAGGAAGAGTTTGTTCTTGAGTGGTGAGGATATAAATAATAATAACAATAATACTAAAAATACTAATCAAAAAACTATATGAACATGCATTGAGTGCTAACAATTTTCTAGGAGATATAAATTTTAATAGGCATCATTTCCCCAGTTTACAGGTGATTAGAAAAAGGGGGGGACTTTTAGTGTTATAAATCATTTGCTGAAGGTCATAGTTGATACATGGAAGGATCAAGATTGAAAACCAGGTCTCCTTTATCAGAATCTTTGCTCTTTCCACTATATTGTCTCCCTTTTCTTTGTGAGTGGCTGTTGTCTTAGTATTTTTCAAATTTCTTTCATCTTCAAACCATTTAATTTTTTTTTTGTCATAGCCAAAAACTCATGAACTATTCTGAGTATTTCTTTTAAATCAACACAATATTAACTTAATTATATTTTTATTTTTTAAATATTTACTGATTTAAAATATATAAAAATTTTAAGTATATAGCTTGATGAGTTTTCATAAAACAAACACATCTAGATTAATAAATACACATTTTTCAGCACTCAGAGCCTCCTTTTTGCCTTTTCTCAGATACTATCCTAACTGAAAAGCCTCGATGAATTTACCTATCTTTGTAGCTTTGGCATATGTTCTCTTCTACTCCAAAAATACAGATGTAAAAGTATTTTCTCTCAAGCTAAGAAGAGACTTCCTTTCCTTATGCAAAGTACTTTGAAAAATTATGTGGAAGGCAAACATAGATTATGTTTCAATTAAAACTCATTATTATTTAAAAAATTATTATTATTTAATGAATGATTGTGTTGTGTATTAGACATTCAGATAGACATTATTATCCCTATTTTGTAAATTAGGATATTGAAATCCAGAGAGGTCATAAAATCTGTTATATGGAGTAAGTGGTACTTCACGTTTAACTTCACGTTCTTTGATTTCAAAAACCAGGTTGTATTGACCATTACACATAAGATTATTTATTACCAAGCTTTCATAAGTTTCAAAATACAGATGAAAGGCTTTAATAGTGAAAATTGTACATTATTGAGATCAAAGAAGATAAATAACTGAGGAGATGTATCTTCAAGTTTTGTGTAATCATTTTCATCTCAATTATATCTCATGTGTGAGCATATTAAGATTTATTCATTCAACTGTTGATAACCAGTTGGTTAGTTTCTAGGTTCAGAGAAAATGATGTTGAAATAAATATATTCTTAGAGCTCTCTATTGTAATAGATGTGTATATATTTCTGCAATGAAATTTCTGGGTCATAAGATATTCATGCATATGTTCAACCTTAGTATTAAATAGTATCCAAAGTAATTATTCAAGAAGAAATTTGTTTTTAGAGAAAACTTACTTCCATAAAAGGAAAACTAATTTACTGACCAGCATCATAAAATTAACTGTAAAACAAAAACAAAATTTAAACAAAAACTATGCTAATATACATATCACCTAGAGTAATTTTTACTGCCACAAAATGTATAATATATCTGCCATGCTTTGGCAGCTACCATTTTTGAAGTGAAATATAATTATCTTCTTTTCTTTGAAATGGCACAAACATTATACTATAATGTAATCTTTACATTTCATTTGAATCATTACAGATGTCACCCAATAAAAAATATTAACTATTATATTTTGCTTATTTTGGGAAATTTTTAAGTTCGCTATTTGCCACAATTTGTTTTTTACTTTTAATCTAGTTAGTAGGGTCATATGCACTATATATATATAGTGCATCCCTTCTTATAGTGAAATGGAGAGTGTAGTAATATATATATATAGTGCATATGACCCTACTAACTATATATATATATATATATATATATATATATATATATATACTTCTGTATGTATCATTTGGTATACTTACGTATGTATCATTAGGTGCTTATTAAGTGTTGGCATGTTGGGGAGAAGAAAGGTTAGGCATTAGAGTCAACATAGATGAATTTGGATAATGTCTTTTCTCCATCATTGTGTGTTATTTAGTTAATAATTCTAAATCTGTTTTCTCTTTTATTAAGTAAGGATTATACTGCATTTTAAAAGTATATAAGTATCCAGTAAGATAATGAATTTTATACTTCTGGTATAAAATAGGTCTTCAGGAAATAGTAATTTCCATCTATAGACTTTTCTTTATTAAAAACTAAATGACTTAATACATATTTTTCAAACACTAATTTTTTCTATAATAATTTCTGAAATATACATAACTATGTATATATATGCATAGATCTATATTTAAAAATATGCTTTAATTCTCAAAGTTTATACCACTCCTAAGAGTGTTTTACTTATTCCTCCTTTGGAATAATTTAAACACGGAAAGAACCTTAGTTAATGAGCTATCCAACAGCTTGATAATCAACTTTATGTAACGGTCAGTATAAATTGGACTTTGAAATCAGAGGATGTGCATTTAAATCTTGGTTCTTTCACCTATTTGCTATGATGACAGGTTATGTGAACTCTTTGGGTTTCAATTTTCTAAACCACAAGATAAGGATAATAATGCCTATTTCAGTATCTAATACACAACACAATCATCCATTAACTAATAATGGTTTTTATTGAAAATTTCTCCACTTTGCCTTTTAGATAATGACCCAATGTACTTAGCATAATGAAAGAAAGTCTCTTCTTAGCCAGAAACTAAATAGTTTTACCAGAGTTTGAGCTAAAATAGGCATTAAAAGGAGTCTTAAAACATTTTTTAAATTAACAAGCTCATCTTCTTAAGAGTCTTTTTCATAACTGTGTCCAGAAATGTAAAATGAAATCCAAGATCATGAAACGTTTCTCATTGTTTCTAGAGTTGAGAAAACTTGGGGAGAATAGTAGACATAAAGTTTAGAAGTTTTTTCTTAGAGAATTGAAAATTTAAGGTAAATTGAATTTATTTCTGCTTTCCTAGCAAATTCATGTCCTGGTATCATGAAATTATAAGCAATAAATGAAATGGTAAAATGCACTGTTCATATTCCTGATTACATGATGTTCGTAGCTGGTCATGCCTTGGATGTGGTGAGTCCTCTGCTCAGTGAATGAGACCCTAATCTGAAGATTTCATTTCAAGAATGGATGCCATGTTGATTTAATGTATTTAACTGCTGGAACTGCATTCTTTGATTTTTTTCAAAATGTTAATTTGAATTGGCAAATGTAACAAATACAAAAAAAAAAAAAAAAACAGAAGAAACCAAGGCTCTCATTTTGACTGTACTCTGAAAAACTTATATAATTTGCTTTAGAGAGTTTTAATTCTGAGAAAATTTAGAGAAATTAATTTTAGTAAGCTTACTATAAAGTTCTAGTTGGGTAAGTAGTTTATTTATTTATTTATTTATTCATTTATTTTGAGACAGAGTCTCACTTTGTCATCCTAGGTGGGGTGCTGTGAAGTCATAGCTCACAGCAACCTCAAATTCTTGGGCTCAAGTGATGCTCTTGTCTCAGCTGCCTGAGTAGCTGGGACTATAGGCACCCACCATAATGCCCAGCTATTTTTTTATTTTATTTTTTTTAAGAGACAGGGTCTTTCTCTTGCTCAGGCTGGTCTGGAACCTGTGAGCTCAGGCAATCTAACCACCTCAGTCTCCCAGAATGCTAGGATTACAGGGGTGAGCCACTGTGCCCAGCCTAGGTAAGCATTTTAGATGTAAAAAATATGTAATGAAATTTGTTAATAAGTATAACTTACTTAGAAAGTATGACTTAATTGATTATATAGAAAAAGAGGTGAAAGAGTATATACTATGTATAAGGGAAAGAGAACAGGCAAAGCAAATGTATGTGGATCTGAAAGCCATCTGGTTGCTGATTGACACTTCCATAGCCCTGCTCTGGCAGCTCAGTGAACACTAGTTGCAATAGTGTTTTACGTCAGGGACTGTCAAATTTCAGTCTGATTGAAAACTGTTATCTGATTTAATTTGAGTGGCAAACATCCAGGCTGACTTCTTCATGTGCAAAGAGCAGCAAACTACCCAGGTTACTTATGAACCATGGTGGAATGATTGCCAACCACCACTTGAATATCTGCCATAATTTAATCCTTTTCTCTGTGAAGGATAGTAGAGAATTCCTGATTTTGGAAGTGAATGAATAAAGCAGCAGTTGTATACATGACCAGCAGAAAAAATAAATCACCATTGAATGAACTATTTAATAGTAAGGAACCATAAGGTTGGTTCCTCTTAGTTTTCTAGTGTTTACAAGTGATTATATTTATCATTTAAGAAAATTAAATTGATAATTCCACATACAAGTGTCTTAAGAGTGTCCAGTAAGACCAAACACACAGGTTTGATTTCAATAGATGGGAGAATCTTGTTAACCTCTACTATTACAAGAAGAAATGTTTAAGACATACTTCTGGCTTCTCTTTCTACCCTTACTCAAAAATTCACTTTATCTGACTGGTGGCCTAAAGTCTAGCAGCCATTGTCCTGTCTTTTGTTTTTGACCATGAGGAACTAGCTGAGTTTTGCTACAGACGAAATCTTACTGTCAGTTGGGTCCAAAGGACCACAGAAGTAGTGTGGAACCTCACTGAAATAATGGGTTTAGGTAATTGGCAATAAAGCTCTTGTTTTTATTACCATCATCTTGATACCCGTATCTTTCCCTGAATTGAGTCTGAACTAAGAGAGAGATAAGTAATACATGGTTTCCCTAAACCCTCAGTCTAAATGTCATAATGATATGATTCCAATGAACATATTAACAGATTATCAGGGAACTCTATACTGGCTCTGAAAGTTGAACTGCTGTTATGAGTGGAGTCGGTCATCTGCACACTACTGGAATTAGGGGGCACAGTAATCAGCATTGCTGGCTGTATTTGATGCGGGATCAGTGGGGAGAGCTCAATAAATCTCTCCTTCTCACAGGAGAGTGGGAGCTATTGATTGCCAGTGGCTCCATTAGCACTGTATGACTTTACTGAAATTAAAATCTTTAGGGCTTAATCCTCCCCTCAGATAGCTATATGTACACAGGACCTACTCTAACCTTGTACAATGTGGTGGAGTTTTTTTTCTGCTTTCCCCTCCCTCACCCATCACCTAGGTATTTGAGATGAGTGGACTCTATCTTGCAGAATTTTAATAGGCCCCTGTTTAAAGTAGTGTCTCTGACCTTTATGAAATCAAGAAGCAGGGAAAGCATTGCCAGGAAGACTTAACAGATCATTGTTGTCTGCTGGCAAGTCTCCATGTGTGTATGTCTATTTTTTTTTCTCAAAAAAAAAAAAAAAGAAAAAAAAAAAGCCTTTTACAAAACCACCTCCAAAGCTCGTCAGGATGCAATTGAAATGTTAAAGTCAGGTAAATCAGCTCTTATTAAATATGACGGTTGAGGCAAAAAGATACAGGATTACTTGTGTTTCATGTTGAAGGTTTTGTAACACTGATGTGCACATTGTGGCCTTGTTATATTACTGCCTGGTCCTAAAATGTTTATTTTGCTTTTCTCTTCTTCCTTGAATCCACCAATAGATTCAAACTAAAGTTGTTTCCTTTATATTACCAGGGGGATAGTACTATGCTTTACTGTTGAAAATTCAAGAACCTCTCACTTAATGAAAAAAAAAAGTGTCTTTTTCTATGGTAGCATTATCTTCTTACCTAGTTAAGGTTACCTGAAATCCAGAGATAGTCACTGAAACAGCTGTTTCTCGTGGAAATTATACTTACCCATTTAATGGGACCATTCAAAAGTATGTCCATAGAGTCTGAGATTTGAATAAGACATTCTGTAAAAAGTACACCAGTATCACTGGTGGCATTTTATATGAAATCACGAAGCTGTATCTTTGTGAGAAACTACTTAGAAAGATGATATACTATGTCATGGAAATTACTGGTTGAATTTTAAAAATATAAATTGCAAATGTATCTTGTGAAATATATTGACCTATATGTTGTCTAGACATACCTAAACGACTATTTCCTTATACAGGGATTCTTAAGAATATTGGAGGATATCTATTGCCAGATTAAAATTTTTACTAGGTCAGTGATAAACTGGATGTAATATAATTCAACCTTTATACTGGCTTAATCAAGTTAAATAGATGAGAAGACCCCTGAGTTTCCTTTTAACTTTGTGATTCCAGTAATCATGTTTTCAAACAAAGTGAACTGCTAGAAATTGAAACTTGCCAAAATATATCAGGTCAATTCAAAACCATTGTATGGGGTAGCCTTCCCTGATGAGTTTCGATTTATCTCTTCATCAATGACACTATTAAGGATTATTGAAGAAAAAGCCTAAACTAAGTTCTGAGAATAGGTTGAATAGAACAGGGAAACTTTATTCATTTACATATCCATAGTTTGCCTTTAAAAAACCACAAAGTTTTAATGTGGATTAGACAAATAA
Organism: Loris lydekkerianus; assembly: GCA_963574355.1. Classification (NCBI taxonomy): domain Eukaryota; kingdom Metazoa; phylum Chordata; class Mammalia; order Primates; family Lorisidae; genus Loris; species Loris lydekkerianus. Next base: position 990 of record CAUYPK010109732.1, on the reverse strand, counting down.
GCACTACCTTTCGGTCTTATGGGAAAGGTAAGAGCAGAGATTCCTTTCCTTGTCCTTTTCCTCCAAAAAACATACAGTGCATACATACACATTAGGTGAAGGGGAAATGTAGGTATGAGAGTGTTTGAGTTTGAAGCAGTTTGAGATGGTTGATATTCATCTGTTACAGCTTCACAGAGTGAGGACTGAAAGAATACTGTGTCTTTCAAGGGGCAGATGAATGGTCGGCTTTGCAGGAGATGGAAAAACATGTTGCCTTTAAAAACAAGTCTGATCTAAACCGGAAGATGACTATGTGCAGCAGATTTGAAAGCATTACTACTACACTCTTCAGGATAAAAGGTATCTTGAAAAAGAGAAATGGATAAGGCAAGATTTGATTACTTAATTCTCTCTTTGAGGAAAGGTGTTGAATCCCACCCCCGTCATGTGTTTAAGGACTAAGTCCCTATTTACAATTTAGTTGATGTGATGCCTGTTGTTATATAGTGTAGTCCTAAACTGTTTCTTGCTCAGCACTGAATGGTTGTTTCATGATGGGTAAGTCACTTAACCTTTGCATGTTATAATCTTTACATCTGTAAATAGAGATGGTAATGCTCACTGGGAGGTGTTGCTCAGATTAGGCAATATATGATTGTGAAGAGCAATATATATGCTAAAAAATGATGGTAATGCTGTCTATCAGAGTAAATGTTTGGATAAGAGACTCTAGGCAGTTTTGTGAATAGACTCTCCTGTAGAGAGAAAATTTACCAAATGATTACCTGGTCTGTGAGACTCATGTTTTATAACAGAGTAAGATTATGTCCTACCAAACCCCTTTCCTCCCACATGCACTTATTAAATTTTTTTGGAAATTAAATACAGAATCATTCTGTCCAGAAGGTGAAAATGAGCAGAATGTCCTGTGAGAGTCATTTCTGGCTAATTCTTTAAGTTTACATCCTTCGTATTAACCTGGATGGAAGCGGAAGACATTATTCTTAG
>CAUYPK010109731.1:0-13836 GCA_963574355.1 Loris lydekkerianus | reverse complement strand
CCACCTCCACCAGGTCCGCCTGCCCCCCCCCCTTGGTCCGGGGACCACACCCACCTGGGCCCCGCTCCACACACCCCTGGGCCCCCCCTTTACACACACCTGGGCCCCCTCCACACACACCTGGGCCCCCCGCACACACACACCTGGGCCCCCTCTACACACACCTGGGCCCCCTCCACACCCACCTGGGCCCCCTCCACACACACCTGGGCCCCCCTCCACACCCACCTGGCCCCTCTCCACACCCACCTGCCCAGGGGACAGGTCCCCCTTCACAAGCCCTCCCCCAGCCATGCAGCATCTTGCAGAGCAGATGACCAGGGTAGGAAACCCTTAGCCACATTAGCCCACGTGGAAGCAGGATGTAAATCCCCCTCAGAATGGCCAAGAGCCACTGTGCCAGCCCCTGCACCACCATGGGCGAATGGAGTGGTGGGGACGCCACAGGCACCCTGGGCTGGGACAGAGCAGATGTCCATTCCAGCCTGGGGCTGGCTAGTGGGGTGTGGCCTGGACAGATCAGATCATGTCTCTGCTACCCATCTCTCCAGGCCTCCCTGGCAGACTGTGCTCTGCACACTCCTGATTTGTGATGTTCCCCCTGACAGGTCTCCCTAGAGCTGGGCCAGCTGGGGACTCGTGATGTGCCCCCTGACAGGTCTCCCTAGAGTTGGTCCAGCGGGGGTCTCGTGATGTGCCCCCTCACAGTCCCCCTTGAGCTGGGCTGGCTGGGGGCTCTTGATGTCCCCTATGACAGGTTCCCATTGACCTGGGCTGGCTGGGGGCTGCAGACAAGCTCTGGCCATGGACTGTGAGTATAAGTAGCATGTGTCTCTTTGGGTTAACAGCCTCAAGAAAAGCCTGTTTTAGCCACTGGCCAAGGTCCAATGTCCCATGGCTTGAGCCTGTAGTGAGGACTACGGCGAGGCAGAGTGGGACCAGGTGACCAGCATGGTTGTGTAGCTGGAGGGAGAAATAAGCCGCTGTCTCTGACCACTGCCTGTCTGGGCTGCTTTCTCTGCAGTGTAGCGAAGACCATCCCAACTATGCCCCTATGACCCGGTTAGGGCTGTGGGTTCTGAGCTTTAGGAAGCCCCTGTGACTGGCGAGTTCGGATCTGATCAGTCTCGCTCTTGCTCATCTGTTAAGAACAATAAGGGAGAGTCATTAGTTAATTCACAAAAGTAGTACACCTTAAAAGAAAGGAAAGTGATACCACTTTTTAAAGGACTGAGGGAAGTGATGTGTGCTTGTATCTTCTATCAAGATGAAGGGAGCTGAGATAGCAAAGCAGAAGGTTTGCATGGAGAATAAACAGATTCCTACTGAGAGACAAGAAACCATCATCGAAGTTGTAATTACAGGAAGGAAAAGGGAGCTCTTTACCGAGTAGATGGGAAAGATTCTCAGTTACACAAGAAAAGAGTCGATCAGGGAGACGAGTTGTGGAGAAGTGGCTGCTAATCATCCTTAGGAAAGTGATCACATGTGGCAGTACCCTTCCCTAACTGGGCCAATGGGAATGGCCTGAGGAGCTGGACACTGGCAGGGGTGGGCCTGGAGGGATCGGGGCAGGTGAGAGCTGGTTGCTCATGATAAGAAATGAGAAACTCGGGAAGCCCCCCTGGGCCACTTCAAATCAGTGCATATGTCATGGAAAAATCACAGATATGGAGGGCCTGTGGTGGGAGAAACCTCGGGGCACGGGACCTGCTCAGACCCAGGGACCTGAGGTGGAGGCCTGGTCCCCGGACCCAAATTCTGCTGTGGTTCTAGGGAGGACAAGTCCAGGCATAGTCCCAGGCCTGGCCAGGGAGGGGACCCTGGTAGGGAGCAGATGCCAGGGGGGTGAGGAACTGGCTGAGCCTCCTTGTGTGTCTGCCCTGGCCTCTGTGGTAGCCATGTGAGTGTCCCCGGGCAGGTGAGAAGGTTGTACAGTGGGAACCACTGGGCACTTCCCACCTCTGGGGAGGCCTTAGCCCTGGTCAGCCCTGTGTTCCTCACCTGCAAGAGGGCAGGGGATGTCAAATGGCTCAGTGCCGAGGGAAGATGGCCGGTGCTCAGAACTGCCTGCTGTGAAGACTCAGTAACGCCCGTGCTCTGTGCTGGCCTGTGCCCCGCCAGCTGACAGAATGGTCAGGGCAGAAGGCACTCCAGGTTGTCACCAGGTGGGGGTTTCTTCCAAGCACTTTTTTTTTTTTGTTGTTGTTGTTTTTTTGAGACTCACTATGTCTCCCTTGGTAGAGTGCCTCACAGCTCACAGCAATCTCAAACTCTTGGACTTAAGCCATTCTCTTGCTTCAGCCTCCCAAGTAGCTTTAGGGACTATAGGTGCCTGCCACAAAACCCGGCTATTTTGTTGTTGTTGTCATTGTTGTTTAGCAAGCCCCGGCTGGGGTCAAACCTAGTAGCTAGGGTGCATATGGCTGGCGCTGTAACCACTGAGCTATGGGCACCGAGACTCTTCCAAGAATTTTTAGAGGAGGGTGTAAGTACATTTTTAGGCTGGGTAATTTTCCTGGATCAGAATCCATGCCCTGCTGCCTGCTGGCCATGTGACCCCAGGCAGGTCACCTCCTGTCCCAAGGCTCTCGCCCGTGCCTACCAGGGGGCCCGTTCACGATAGGAGCGAGGCAGCCCCCTTGGCTCCTGCGAGGACACAGTACAGGGGCCTCTGCTTTCCACAAAGTAAAAACCTTCCAAGCAAAGTGATGAGCCCCAGGTCTGTCATTTCCCTTTTAAAAGGGACAGTAGAAACACTGGAGAACTAGTTAGGGGTGGTCTGTCATGGAGTGCTCTGAATGGGGACCCTGCCCCTCTTCCTCCTGGGTTTGTGACCCCAGGAAGCCTTGCACCTGGCCACCCCTCTGCCTGCTCCTCTATAGACAAGTGGCTCAGGGGAGCGCCCACTTGCTGGAGTTGTCAGGCCCTGGATTGAGTAATTCACGCCACGCCCTGACATACAGCGAGGCTTCAGTAAGTCCTATTATCACTGCCGTCACCCTGATCCCCCAAACCGTCTGACAGGCAGGCTCTCCGACTTTAGGAAGGCTGCTGGTGTGGGCTCCCTGGGGTCACCCGGCCCTTCTTGGGCTCCCCAGAGCAGCAGTGACAGTCCTCAAACTACCCTGTGGGGCGGAGGGAGCCAGACGCAGTAATGAGAACGTGTCAGTCCCCAACGCTCAGCGCTCAGGAAGATGAGTGATCAAAATGCTAGTTTAAAATTAGCCAGCTGATGACCTTTCTCTTCCGTTGTGTGATCAAAATGTCAGCATTAACCACATTGGAGACAGCTGTGAGGCTTCTTGTCAGGAATGTGAGTCCCAGAGGAGGCGAGCCTGGGGGAGGGGGAGAGGCCCCTTCCGTGCCTGGTGCTGCTGTGGCTACAGCCCCCGAGGGCTCTGGGAAAACTGCACAGGGACATGTGGCCCCAGCTGGGTTTCAGGTGGAGTGGAGATGTGGTCCTGAGCTAGGCTAAGGCCGGAGAGGCTCAGCGTGGTTCGTCCCCCCTGAGTGCTGAGCCATCTCCTGGGGGCCCTTCACCTGCCAGCAGGGTGCAGGAAGCTGAGGACCCCTCCTCCCCCCTCCTTTCTTCCTCCCTCTCTAGACTATACTTGTCTTTTTTTTCCTTGTGTGTGTAGTTTAAGGGTTTCATATTAGTATCGAGTACATTGGATATTGTTTTCCCATTCTTGTGATACTTCATTAAGAAGACTGTGTTTCAGCTCCATCCAGGTAAACAAAAGATGTAAATCCTCCTGAATAGTATTCCACGGTACACACATACCACAGTAATCCACTCACGGGTTGATGGGCCCCTCAGTTGCTTCTTATAATAGGGTTAGATGCTTTTCAAATAACAAATTTTCTTTTCCATTCCTTTTTTAAATTTCAGATTACTATGAGGGTACAAACCATCAGGTTATATAATGTACACATGGCAGGTAAAAAGCGGAGTTGGGTCTGTGCCCTGCCCCCAGGGAAGCTGCTGTATGCCTATGCATTGTACCTACTGAAGCAGCTAAGCCCCTCCCCTCCCCCATCCCTCTTGAGTTTAATTGAGATTTTCTCTTGTAATTGTGATTGTTAATCTCCTAGTTTCAAATTGGCATTGAGCACATGTGATGCTTGTTTTTCCAATCTTGTGATATTTAGGAGAATGTTCTCTAAATCTGTCCAGGTCATTACAAAGGTTGCAAAATCTCCATCTTTTTACGGCTGAATCGTATTCCATGGTACACATATGCCACAGCTTATCAATCCAGTCCTGTTCCGAGGGCCACTTGGGTTGTCTACGCAGCTTTGTGATTGTAGACTGAAGTTATGAATGGTTTAGTGCAAATGTCCCTGTGGTAGAATGACTTTTTTTTGGCTTGGGTAAATGCCTATTAGTGGAATTGTGGGATTAAATGGAAGGTCTTCTTTTAGCTCTTTGAGGATTCTCCATACTTCTTTCCAAAAAGGCTGCATTAGTTTGCAGTCCCACCAGCAGTGTAAAGGGTTCCCTTCTCTCCATGTCTCTGCCAGAAGCTGTGCCTGTAGGACCTTGTGATGTAGACTATTCCCACTGCGGTTAGGCGATACCTCAGGGTGGCTTTGATTTGCTTTTCTCTAACAATTAGGGATGATGAGCATTTTTTCATGTGTTTATTTGCCATTCTTCTATCCTTGTGAGAGAAGTTTCTATTCCTGCCTCTTGCCCTGTTTTGAAAGGGCTTATTTGTTCTTTTCTTGATGATACGATTGAGGCCACTGTGGCTCCTGGTCATTAGTCTGCTTGGCCATGTGTGAGAGAATGAAGCTGGACCTGCACCTCTCACCACTTACAAAAATTAATTCTTGGTGAATAAAAGACATAAATCTAACACTCAAAACCCTAAAAGACAGTGTGGGGAAAACTCTGATCTTAACGGCCTAGGGAAAGAATTTATAAAGGAGACCCTGCTAATAACTGCAGCTGCAAGGAAAATAAATAAGTGGGACCTGATCAAGTTAGAGAGTTTTTTCACAACTGAGGTCACATGCCACAAAATAAAAGAGAACCTTCAGAATGGGAGAAGATGTTTGCATGCTAGGAGTCTGACAAATAACAAATTATTAATTTGAAAAGATGAATGCTCCAAATGCCATTTGTTGGCATAAAAGTGCAGCATTTTTAATGGGGCACTTATTATAGTAGGATAAATTCCTACTAATAAATGAAAAATTACAACAATGTTCCTTTCAATTATCCTTTTATTTTTAAATATAGAACCATTTGGTAAAACACTTTAACCAAGCTTAATTCATGTACCTAATAAACAGGGACACCCCTGAGCTTTTTGAGAAGATTCACCCCACGTGCCCTCATCTGGGGCTGCTTGGTCACCAGCCTCCTCTGATTTCCCTGACTCAAGGTCTCATATTTATACACATTCTAGGTCTTTTTCTCTGAGTCCAAATTTGTTTTGTTGTTTTGTTTTCTTTCCTCAACAAAAACTCCCATCCATGTCTTTAGTAAATAAATAGCAGCCAGAGAACAAAGCTGGGTGTTTTCTCCCCGGATTATTTTCATGTTAGGCTCCTGTGATGGGCGCCCTGACTGTGCACAGACAGGCCTAGGCCGGCCACCTGCTCACCTCCTCTATGTCCCTGCCCACTGATGGGCACCAGGCAGGCCGGGGCCGGCCACCTGTGTCGCAGTCCCTAGTGGCCCCTATGGCCCTGGATTCGATCTCCGCAGGAAGGAACCAGACGCAACACGGATTAGAAGTACAAGCTAGCAGGAAGTGGGCTAACCTTGCTTGCAGGGTAGCCCCCAGCAACCTCTGCAGCAGCCTTTTATTGACACAGCACAAGACAGGTGCGAAGAGTATTAGACAATGACTGCATGCCTAAGGATAACCATGGGTCGAGCTCTTTCTCCGCAAATAGTCCGAGGGTCTGTTCCCCAGCTGCAAATCATCTTGCTCAGAGGTCGTCTGGCTCTTGGCGTCCTCTACACACCTGCCCACCTCTTCTGTGTCCCCGCCCGCTGGTTCCTTTTCAGTCACTTTCTGAGTCAGTGGCTCACTTTCCTGCAGCGTCCCATGAGAGGCCTCGGGGCCATGCTTTGTCTTCTTCCTTAGCTCTCACAGCCAGTCAACAGCCTCTTCTGGCTAATTTTACCTGTAGGGTTGGCCTGAGCCTCCCAAACCCCCCTCCCCCCCAATCTCCTCTGCCCCAGCTGCTGGGTCACTCCCAGGCCACCTCCGTCTTTCTCTGCAGGGGCATCTGGGGTCCCCCCTCTAGCCTTGCCCAGCTCCAGCCAGTCTCTGTGCTCTCTCTGCCTTTCACCCCCAGGAGTGCAGCGGCCAGGGCCTCCACTGCCCAGATAAAGACCCATCTCTCCCAGGGATGCACAGGCCCCTTTACTCTTGACTCCAGCAGCACCTCCAGCTGTGTTTCCTGCTACCAGAGCACACTCAAGAGCCCTGTTCTCTGGTGGAACTGACCCTGCCTCTCCCAGGGGCTCATCCCTCGGTGCTTGGCACACACATGCACAGCTGTGTTGGTGATGACTTTCTACATGCAGTTGTCTTTGCCTGGAGTCCCTGCTCCTGCCTGTGGTTGGAAAACAGATGCCTCCATCAAGACTCAACTGGGTTGGCACTTCTGCTACGAAGCTTTCCCCCAGATGCCAGGACGTGTGGAGTGCCCACCCTGCTCCCACTTTCCTGGGAAACTCTGAGCTACAGCAGGGCAGGGACTGGCCTCGTCCCTCTCTCCTCCTTGGTGTCTGTGACTGAGCCTGGCTCACAGTAGTCCCTGAATAAAATATGGGCAAATCCATCAGTGGACGGGCTCAGTGAAAATGGGACTCAGGAACAGGAATATCTGTTTTTCAACTCATCATGTATCTCCCCACACATCTAGAAATAGTTTGGGAAATTAATGTTTAAAAAGGAGTTGCTTAAATAGTTTTCATTGACCAGATGTGACTTACACATTTACCCTAAAATAAAATGAAATTACAATAATTTTCAGCCCAAGAATGTAAATCATCATGATATGGATAGCAGTTTATTCATATATTTTAGAACAAAAAGTTCTTATCACTTAAGTGGTGTGACAGGCTCAGGTATTCAGGTGTAATGCTAATTATGGAATTTTTAATTAGTGCTGATATATTATAGACGAGGCCAGGGTGTGCTGCTGGAGCTCCCATTTAATATCATCGTGACATTTCTGAGGACAATATCTTATTTGAAGGGGCAAATGGTGCAGACAGACAAGAGGCGCACAGATGCTCTCTCCAGCCCCCCACCCATTCATACGTCAGCCGCTCTGTGCAAGGCAGCATTGATGCAGCACCTGCCAGGCCTGGAGTGCTGTCCTCGGGCTGGTAGGGAGGATAGAGACAAAAATAAAAACCATAGGTCTCTATTTTTAAGGAAATTATAGTGAATCTATAATAGATTGTTAGCAGAAAGAACTGAATTCCAAACACTTGACCTGCACAGGCTGATCAACCAGAGGCTGTTTATCATGTGATTCTGTCCCAAAGCTGCCCTCATTTTCAACCCTGGTTTGTGTTTCTCCTAAAAAGTAAAATTCCTTGGAGAAAATTGCTTGGAATCCACAGATCAAAACGACAGAAGAGGTGCTGACAAGAGATGGTCACCTGTTTCTGATAATGTGAGGAATTGTGGTGACACTGGTGAGATTTTCCTACATTTCAGATTCAAGCCAGTCCCAGGAAGCACCTTGGCTCCCCTCCCTTGCTCAGGGCCTATCCACTGGGTCCCCAGGGTCTGTTGGGTGGAACCGTTGCACCTGCCTGGGCCCTATTCTTGCCTCTATCTTCAACACCTCTGAAGGGAAAAGCAAATGGTCCCCTTTGGTTCAGAACATTTAGGTGATTTCCTGGTGGGTTTCAGTATACGACTGGCATTATCTTGTTATCTTTTTACAATAAAAACCTAGTTCTTTGATCTTCTATTTAAGCCCCTGTGATGATTCTCTGCTATTCACAAGATGAATCTAAACCCTCCACGAGCCAGGAAAGATGCCTCATGACCACCACCCAGGGTGACCTTTGCCACCTGCTCCCACCCTGCCTAAACCCACCTGTGCCCGGAGGGAGCCACACTCTCCTAAGGAGGGACTGGTTCCCAAAAGTCTGGGTTCTTGTAGTTTCTAACCTCTTTACCTCCTTCCCTTCTCCACCCCAGGGAGAACGCTGCTCCCTGGAGCTGTGACTTCTATGAGGACCTGTGTCCCCTGTCTGCCTTTTCAGTTTTCCTCTGTTAGGGCAGGAAGTCTTTATGTTACATTCTCTACAGTGTGATGTCTGCTTCCTGAACCTTGACTAATATAAAAGCCAACACTGGGAGTGGTCTCAGGAGACAGGTACACAAAATGGAATTGGGGGATGCTATTTTCAGCTTTCTGACTCAGTAAGTCTAAAGTGGGGCCCAAGAATTTGCATTTCTAACAAGTTCCTAGGTCACCCCATTGCTTCTGCTGGAAAGCCCACATGCTGAGCTCCAGGCCTGCAGGGTTTGGGGGTAAATGTGCTCTCTTTTTTGAAGATAGCTGTCGTTTCCTTGGCATAAATGTTCTGACTTTCTAGGAAGACAGACATCTACCATCTGACAGTTCTGGGGGCTGGACGTCTGAAGTCCAGGTGTTGGAAGGTGCCTGCTGGTGGTTTGCTGGCAAAGTGTGGTATCCCTTGGCTTGGAGCTGGTCAGTCTCATCTCTGCCTTTGCCATCATGTGATGTCCCCCCGTGGGCATCTCTGCCATCCCTGTCTTTCTTATAGGGGCAGACTGGATTGGGGCCCAGGCTGCCCTACTTCAGTATGAACTTAACAAATTCCATCTGGAATGACCCCATTTCCAAATAAGATTGTGTTCTGAGCCGCTAGGTCTAGGGCCACAACATATGTCTGCAGGGAGCTGGAGACACAGCTCAGCCCACACAGTGTCTGTCCACAGGGCAGCAAGGACTATGCGGCTTTAGCTGCACGTCACACGCCTGGACGCCCACCCGCTCGGGGCTGCAGCGTGGCAGGTGGGTGAGAAAGGTGCTGAGTGAGGCTCAGCAGGGTCGGGGAGAGCTTCCCAGGCTCCCGGACACCTGCGCCTACTATACTTCTTCCCCCACCTCCGTTCACACAGTGGCTCATGGAGTGTCTGGTGAACAGCCGACCTCGAAGGAAGGGCTCAGCCCTGGCATGTGGCCGGTTCCCATGAAATGCGGACTCCCAAAGTGTCACACACCTGGTAAAGGGAGGCTGAGAGATGGTAATGAAAACACTCCCTGTCAGCAGAGATTAGAGCTCACCGAGTTTTGACTCGGAGTTGTCCAGAAGAATGAATGAGTGCCCAGCAGGTGCACCTGCTGATGGTCTCCCTCAGAACCCTAGGCCGAGAAGAACAGAATTAGAAGCTTGGTGGCAAGGAGTCCTGGGGAAGCAGGGATATTGTCCTTAGAATGGACGAAGAGTATAGAGATGTTTGTGTCCAAATGCAAGTTGACGAGCGTCGTCTGCTGTAGGGGAAGTGCCTGTCAATAAGTCAGTGTGGATGGACTTCTGAGGAGGTGACAAAAGTCGTCTGTACATCTGCTTTCCCTCACCACTCCTGGACTTTCTCCATGGAGCAAAAGTAATACCAATGTTAAGTGGCCACGGTGACAGATGTGCTAAGAATGAGCCCAGTGGCATGGACGCCATCCTGTGCAGGCTCTGGGCTGCTGCTGTGCGTGGTTGTGAACCTGCCCCAGCCCTGCAGCACCACTCCTGGGAGTCACGTGGGTGCGTGTTGCATGCTGAGCCCTCCACCATGAGAAGGTGGCAACTGTCCTTATTGACACAGACGTGCATTCTGGGCTTGCCCCTGACTGTGGTGTCCTCCAGCACTAACACGGTGGGCGTAGGAACACCAGGCCCACCACTATGGTTCTTCACACGCCACTTCCAGCCTAAACCTCATTTCACAGCCATGGAGTGTTCCCAGGACTTACAGCCTTGGGGCCAGAGGCGTCAGCACAATCTCGGCAGCCCCAGAGGGCTGAGTCTATCAGAGGAGACGAGAAGCACAAAAGACCCTGATAAAGCTGCATTTCCTAGGCCGACCCTGGATGGGAGCAATTGCAGGGGCTGCGCTCACTTGGAATAAACGGCCAGGATGCAGAGTCCTCGTCCCTGACCCGGAACTCGGGCTGCAGAAGCTGGTCTGGCTGCTGGGTTCTCTGTCCACTGGCTCAGTCACTGTTCCTGCTCAACAGAGCGCACACGACTGTGAGATTTGGAATAAACCGAAATGCGTTTCTCACAGCTCCGGAAGCTGAGAAGTGCAGCCAAGTGCCAGCCTCTAGTCAGGCTCCTTCTTGCTGTGTCACCCACGACAGAAGGGAGGTGGGGGAAGGACAGAGAGAGAGAGAGACGGAAGGAGGTCGAGCCTGCCCTTTTATCACAAACCCACACTATTGGAGGGCAATGCCCCCACTCCTCCCTAATACCATCCATTCATTCATTTGGACAGCATCTCCACGGCCTAAGCTCCTCCAAGATCCTACCTTTTAACACTGACATAATAGCAACTTCTGTTGAAAGGTGGGGATGTGCCATACAGAGCCAGGCTGAGCAGTTAGTAGAGATTTATTAAGAGCGTCTGCATGCCCATGGGCTCCCACCATAAATGGAGAACAGCCATAGCCCAGCTCAGAGTGAAGGCATCCTCCATGTGGGGTCAGTCTGGTGCCCATTCTGTGCCACTCAGGAGGGGAGGTGTGTGCAGCTCGGTGGTGGTGGTGGGGGGGGGGGGGGCGAGCAGCCAGAACTCAGTTGCTCGGATGTGGCCTAAAGGACCCAGGGTCTTCTGCCGGAGGCCTTGGGAGGGTCCGGGGTTATCTGCTGAAATCTACACGGTGGAAGGAACGTTTCACAGACAGAGCTCTGTGAGTCCTCTTCTTGGCTTAGTGACCGTCCAGACCTCTCGGGGGTGGAGGAAACCTGACAAGGCCTGTCTGGGCTTTACTCAGTGAGTGTTTAAACAGGAGGGAGAGACCTGATGAGGGATTATTCCCAGAGGTAGAGAGCTAAGACTATCGATTTCAAAGTGAGTTTTGGAGGTGACAAATACTCAAGCCATGGGATGCACTGGTCCACCTGCAGGTCCAGTAAATCAGAAGCTGCAGCTGCTGCCCAGCAGTCAGAGTGTCTGGTCACATCAGTGTCTCAGACTGAGCTGCTCCCTGCTGGACACTGGGACAGGGTCTGAGGGGCCTGTGAGTCCCTCCTTCCCGTTCGCCCTTGCTGTCAGGGCTGGTTCCGTGGGAACAGCCCCCCCCCCCCAGCAGCTTCCTGGCTCTCTTTTGCTCTTTTCCCCCCTGACTTCCAGAGCCACAGTGAGTGGGCTTCCTCAGAGACACCGGCCCAGAAGAAGGCTCCTCCTCTGTCCATGTCTGAGTCTCAGAAATGTGGGCTCCCGAGCTCTCAGGATGTCTGCACAGCTGCCCCATGTCTTATCCCTGAGGGACCAGGTCCCTGGATCCCTCCTCCACGTCTCTAAATGTGAAGAATCCCAGAATCTTCCCTTTTCTAAAAGAATCATGCCTCTGACACCTCAGTGCTTCCTTTTATAATTTTCAATATCTGGTTAAAAAATAAATAATCTATCTCTGCTAAATAACAGTGTGGTCCCTCTCTGTGTCTGAGCTCCAACATAGCTGCTGATTTCTGCAGAGCCCTGGTGACCAGCCTGAAGGACCATGGGATGCTGAACTGAAAAATGATGTGTACAACCCAAGGCCATGAGAGCTGACGGCTGGAGACCCGTCACGTTGGGAAAGCCTGGCTGGTACCAGCTCTAACATCAACTGCTCACTGTCAGTGCCACCAAGGGGGGGGTGCGCCTTCCCTGGGGGCTGCTGGGAGGGGTCAGGCTGACTGCCCACACAATGACTCTTGGCCGTCTGAAGGACCCCCAGCACCTGATACACAGAGCTGGAAACCGAACTAAAAGCAAGCGGAGACACGTCTTGTTGTGTGTCTCGGCAAGGTATGAGAATTACCTTTGGTTCAGTCACAGCCACACAAACTATTTAGAACAGGACCCCCCTTGGTTTTTGCTCCTGATCTCAGCTGCCATTTCCAAGGCATCCTGGTGTCTCACAGATGGCACAGCCACCACTTTCCACTGCGGTGATCCTGTCATCTCAGTATTCAATAGCAAGAACAACAGACCTTTAGTGCTATTTTCAGAAGCAAAGAAAAATAAGTTATATCCTGAAATTTACTCAGATTCAACTCTCACCATTTAACAAATTGAAGGAGTTTCTACCAGCCCAGCAGCTGTTAAGGTTCTGGGAGTTCCTCCACACTCCCTGGAGCAGAACCGGGGCAGATCACCATCGGGAAGAGTACGTGGTTTTAAGAGCAAGGAAATACCAGATTTGTGACACCAATTATTCTCTGGGTGTAAAGCCTTTAGGACTTAAAAATCTTACATGAGTTTGCAAGGTAGGATCTTTAAAATGTGCATGTATTATCCAATAAAACCCTCCCTTCTGTGCTCTTTAATTGGAGGGGTAAGAGCAAGAGTTCTTCAAGTACATGCTTAGTTTCAAGTCATGATCGGATTATTTGTTCCATTTTAAACACAGCCTAAAAGCTAATATTCCTCAGATGCTCTGCGGTGATCCTGTCATCATGGTATTCAAGCAAGAAATCATTATTAGAAATCATTATTTCTACCTCTGTGAGCGTGACGTGAGGTGCAGCATGTATTAAAGGAGGATTCCGTACTCTCTGCCATTTCGATGCTGCACTGGGGGATCTTTGCTTCACCCCAGAGAGAGATAGTCCTGCACACGGGAGCAGGAGCCCGGGGGACTGGCTTTGTGACAGACCACTGGGTTCCTCAATAGTGGTTTTATGTCCTTTAAAATGGGGCAGTGAGGTTTAATGTGCCACCAATTTCCCTCAGTAAACACACATCTACTGCAGATAAGCTCCTCTTTCCAGGTGGATGGTGTTCTGCCTTTATCTCAACAACCTCTATTTATAAATCTCTTTCATTCATTTCAGTAAGCTCTACTGAGTGTCTTGGTGAAGGAAAGCCGTGGGAAGCCTACAGCGGAAGGAAGGCAGAAGTGTCCACTGGGACAGGACATGTTAATCACACGTGGAGAATTCCAGTGTATGAGTTACCGACATCCTCTGAGCATTTACATCAGAGAGTTAAGGAGCACGTACTCTACGGTAAGAAGAAACCATCAGAGTAGACCCAGACTGTTTGCACTTCTGGACTTAACCAGGCTCTGGGGCCAGTGTTCCTACTCAGCATATGTTAACCCACCGCGGCTGTCCGGAGTGTCCACCAGCTTCCCTTGTCCTGCCCAGAGTGGACCAGCCTGCAACCCCTTCTGACACCTAAGTACACTTCTTACTTTGTGAGGAAAGGTGGACAACTTTATAGCTAATCATAGTTATTCATTTATTCATGTTTAGTTTTTTTAATAAGCAAGTTTTCTCCAGGATGTTGTCAGTGTTTTTCTCTATGTACTTAAAGCTATTTTTTGGATACAGAGAACATGGAAGCAAATAAATTGCATTTCACATCTAAAGAAATCTAACTTTCTGGTAGAATGGACATGTGTACAATGTTCTTTGCCACAGGCAAAATTTTTTCAAAGGAATGCAAAAATTCTTTGCTTTCCCCTATTTAAAAAGGAAACGTCAGTACATCTTAATTTATTCTCAATTACGATAATTAATTTCATGATTTTTCAAGCAACCTTAATGCCATATTAGTGCAACAGACTTAGGGCCTTACTGCGTGTCTCCACGCGTTTCTCTGTCTCCCC
>CAUYPK010109727.1:0-15469 GCA_963574355.1 Loris lydekkerianus | reverse complement strand
TTCCTGATACCCATCAGAATTAGTGACTTTATATTCTTCTGCTCACCTATTAGCAGTATATCTACTTAGCACATTTATTGTGCCTTATTATATACTCATCTCCATCAGTGAGTAAGTTCTTTTTTTTTTTTTTTTTTTTTTCAGTGAGTAAGTTCTTTGAAAGTAGGTGACATAGGTGGCACCTGTGGCTCAAAGGGGTAGGGCGCTGGTCCCATATGCCAGAGGTGGCTGGTTCAAACCCAACCCCAACCAAAACTGCAAAAAAATAAATTAATTAATTAAATTAAAGTAAATAAAAATAAAGTAGATACCATTTTGTTACATGAACCTCATCCCCATTCCTAGTGTCTCACAGGTAGACATTCAATGAATATTTGTTTCCAGAAACCAAATCTACCCTAAAAGGAACATATGGTACCATTCATAATATACAAAATAATGAGTAGCAGGTTTGTTTTTGTTTTTTTAGAGACAGAGTCTCACTTTATTGCCCTCGGTAGAGTGCTGTGGAGTCACAGCTTACGGCAACCTCTAGCTTTTGGGCTTAGGAGAGTCTCTTGCCTCAGCCTCCCGAGTAGTTGGGATAACAGGTGCCTGCCACAATGCCCAACTATTTTTTTTGCAGTTTGGCCAGGGCCGGGTTCAAGCCCACCACCCTCGGTATATGGGGCTGGTGCCCTACTCACTGAACCATAGGTGCTGCCCTGAGTAGCAGGGGGTTTTTTTGTTTGTTTTGAGACAGAGCCTCAAGCTGTCACCCTAGGTAGAGTGCTGTGGCATCACAGCTCACAGCAACCTCCAACTCCTGGGTTCAAGCGATTCTCCTGCCTCCACCTCCCAAGTAGCTGGGACTACAGGCACCCGCCATAATGCCTGGCTATTTTTTGGTTGCAGCCATCATTGTTGTTTGGCAGACCTAGGCTGGATTCGAATCCATCAGCTCAGGTGTATGTGGCTGGCGCCTTAGCTGCTTGAGCCACAGGCGCGAGCCTGAGTAGCAGGTTTTAAAAATAAGTTTGATGGAGTTTCAGGAAAGGAAAAAAAAGTATTACTAGTATCACTGGGTACATATTTGTCTCTTGTGCTCTGTATTGTGACATGTTCATCAGTATTTTATAATCTTGTATGTATGAAAGCATAGATTCAGTGAATGCACGAATGCCTTTTTTCCTCCAGGCCCTGCAGGGGTGGGGAACTCATGCCTTTAAGGTAAAATGTGGCCTTCTGGGTTCCTAAATGCAGCCTTTGACTGAATTTAAATTTTACAGAACAAATCCTTTTATTACAAGGGGTGCAGCAGAAAAAAAATAAAGCTCTTCTTGCTTCCTTTGGTGCTTAAAAAGAACAATCTTGAAATGAGAAGGCCATAGGATCCCTACCACCACAGTATCTAGAATACTATTAGATTTACATTAGGTGAATAATAAATGCTCAAAAAAATTAAAATATACTCCTGTGGGGAAGATTTCCTTATGACAGGAAAAAGAGAAAGCAAATGTTTACAAAAGGGTTTTATCGTCTTGGCGCCTGTAGCACAGTGGTTACAGCGTCAGCCACATACACCAAGGGTGGTGGGTTGAAACCCAGCCCAGGCCAGCTAAATGACAACTGCAACCAAAAAATAGCCGGGTGTTGTGGCGGGCACCTGTAGTCCCAGCTCCTTGGGAGGCTAAGGCAAGAGAATCGCTTCAGCCCAAGAGTTGGAGGTTACTGTGAGCTATGATGCTACAGCACTCTACTGAGGGCCACATAGTGAGACTCTATATCTCAAAAAGGGGGTGGGGGGCAGGTTTATCAAGATGTGACATCTCTAGCAGGTACTGTTATTCAGGTCCCCCTTTTCACACTGACTTTCTTGATTAGGAAATGAGCAGGGCAGAGTGGAGGCTTCCCTGCCTGCAGTGGAATTCCAGACTCCAAAGCAAAGTTGCTTATGGGACAAGGGAAAGTACATGCATATCTTGTATAGAACATGTCACCCCAGTCCCAAGAGCACTTAAGAGGAGATACAGTTTAGGGAGAAGGCAGACCCTGGGAAGAACACAGTTCAGATGACTGGAGAGAGGTCTGGCTGCTAGGGAACAGGAGACCAGAGGGGAGGCTGCGGGCAGGCACGCAGGGCAAGGTGGATGTGAGGTCCACACTTCCCAGACAGAATCCTCTAAAACAGAAGTTAGTTCTGAGATAAGGGTAGGTAACAAAGCAAGGAAGAAGAAAGGGGAATTAAGGTGAGCGAAGGTAAGGGCATAGAGAAGACATTCAAAAGAAGGGGATCAATGCTGAGTTAAGAATTTAGAGTGGGGCAGTGTCCGTAGCTCAGTGGGCAGGGTGCTGGCCACATACACCGAGGCTGACGGGTTCAAACCCAGCCTGGGCCAGCTAAAACAACAATGACAACTACAAGAAAAAAATAGCTGAGCGTTGTGGCGGGCGCCTATAGTTCCAACTACTTGGGAGGCTGAGGCAAGAGAATCACTTAAGCCTAAGAGTTTGAGGTTGCTGTGAGCTGTGACACCATACCACTCTACTCAGGGCCATACCTTGAGACTCTGTCTCAAAAAAAAAAAAAAAAAATTTAGAGTTGGGTGAAAGGTTTATTATTAGTACAGTCAACACCATGGAACAGCACGTACAATACAACCAGCACCTGCAGAGACTAGTATGAGGGAAGCCTTAACTGAGCTTCCTGGCTCCATCTGAGGGCAAGGACAGGAGAGTACGGGCCTTGGTAAGGCAGGCAGGAGCAGGGGAGTGGAGGAAATGTAGTGACCAGACTAAGTATAGCAGCGTTTTCAAATTCCTGAGCACAGTGTCCTGGAGCTGGGACATATGACTGTTCCCTACTCCCCTCAAACTGTATCCCTCCACCCTAATCTCAGTAGAGCCACGGCCCAACTTCCCAGGCCTATAGCAAGCTGGCCTGGAAAACTCCCAAAAGAAGAGAAGCCATTAAATTGTAGGGAGGAGACTTTCTTTCTCCAACCCTAATCTCACCTGCGTATTAACATAATCATACCTACTGTCCCTCTCCTTCTCACTTTGGTAATCACCCTAGGAATCAAGGAATGCCCCCAGGTAGCCTGGAGTGGAGCTAAAGTCCTTGGGGGGGTGTGGATGAGGCCCAGCACAGTCTGTACTTAGAGATACAGAAATATAATTTCTATCTCATTTACCTGGTAAACCCAGCTATATAGCTCCAAGGAAACTTGGGAGGGGCGGGGGCGGGTGCTGCTTGCCTTCAAAATTAATACTCTAACTCTAGAATTTTACGATGAGACCCTGGAAAGGCTAGGAACAAACTTTCCAGCGGGTACAAGCATTCATATTCATAACAACTGTCACATTCATCAAGGGAGTAGAGGAAGCTTCTCATTTCAGACAGGGTTTTGGAGGGTTGGGACAGACATCATGATAAGTTCAGCCAAGGACTCCCTTGGCTATTCCTATATTAAAGCCAAAGGTTGCGTGCGCCAGAAAGGAAACATATAAAACAGACCCTAACCCTGTCCCACCCTATCCAGAATCCCCACAATAGGAATGGCAAAAGAAAAGCTTTTAGTTCTGATTTTTTTCATTTTTTCTTTCTTAAAAAAAAAAAAAAAAAGTAATAAATTAAATAGCCAACAATGTGGCTGGGCTAGAACGTGGGGTAGCCATAACCAAGCCATTCTAAAAAAAAAAAAAAAAGTAGAGAGAGGATGGGGCTTGTGAAATATAACAAATAATGGCAAAATTATCAAAATAACCGACTACACTCACAGGGCTAGAGAGGGGACTGTGGAACTATGACGGCCTGTGCCACAAGAGGCAGGACATATGCCATTTCAGCAAAAGCCAGACAGCAGCTTCTTGCTGAACACAGAAACCCAAAGAGATTAACCCCTAATCCCAACCCTGCCATTCCTTTATTATGAAAAGTGTAGGAAAGAAGAAATCTGGAAATTTTCAGCATCCCAACCTATAGACTCAAAAGCCTGGCGGCAGCCTGCACTTCTAACATGGGCTAGACAGGATGCTTGGCACAGAGGTCCAGTAGTCTCCTCCTAAGGGCTGTCAGTGATGGCCAGTCACAGGCCTCCCTGTTTGTAGGGTGTTGGCTCTACTCTTACCTTTCCTAAGGATGTCTGCTGCCCAGAGCTGCCCTCTACATGTTGCTTGAAGTCCACAGGCCTGCCTACTCTGATCCCTGGTTTCGGAGGAAAGGGACTGATTAAATTCCTCACTCCATCCTGATCTGCTAAGGAAAACCAATCTCTCTGTGCTTTCTGAAAATAGCCAGAATCGGGACCCTAGGCAGGGGATACAGGTGGAGATTTCCCACTCAGACTAACAATTTACAGGTATTTTAGGGGAAGAAATATGGCAAAAGGAGGAAATCTAGGTTTCCCATCTGAAAGGCTGAGCTAAGTACCCCAGGGCTCTTCAGTGCCAGAAGAGCAGGAGATGTATGGCTCAAATATAAGCCACAGTATTTTAAGGATGGTGTGGAGGACTCGGGATCCAGCTGCTGGAGCAATGGGATTTTCTTGTTTCCATCTCTTCCTGATAGCCGGTTGAGTTCTATATCTCCTCCACACCATGAGCAAATATCATGACCAGCCCCGGTTCTTGCACCATGTCATCGCCCATATGTTGGTTTTCACAGGCCATCACGACCACAGCCTGCTTGCCAGGGATGCGCTTGGCCACGTAGTTCTCATAGTAGCGCCGATTCATCTGTCTTGTCTCTAGTGTGGCCAGACCCTGGGGCCAGCTGCGCTCATGGGCATTTTCAATCAGCTCGTTGACAATAGAGGCAGGGCAGCCACTCTCCACCAGGGAGCGCTTGATTACAGCCTGGAGCACAGCATCTGGGGTTGAGATCATCCCTCCCCAGCGGGTCACTCTTGCTGGCTGAAGGGAGTTCACCCACCTGAGTGGAGGGGGTTGGAGGTCGTTATTCAGCTCATCTTTCTCTGCATTGCCTTTTTCTCCTAATGAATGACCACTCACTCTACACTCAGCTTAACTATTCTTGCCTCTTTCCTTCCGTCAGTTGAAACCCCAAATCTTTCCCTAGTTGGTCCCAACTAAGTAACCACATGTTACTCACCAGATTAAATACCACAAATCTATATCCTGTCCCTGTTTATTTTTCTCTGAAATCCCAATACTTAGCACACATGGTACCTGGTACATAGTAAGTGATTAACAAATGTTTACTGAATGAAGCAACTATTCCTCTATCCCATTCCCACTATTTGCCCTATATGTGTTGATTCATGCTTACAGTTTACCCTATGAACTGTATAGGACTCCAGAACTAAAAGGGACTTAGGGCAGTGCCTGTGGCTCAAGGAGTAGGGCACTGGTTCCATATACCGGAGGTGACGGGTTCAAACCCGGCCCCAGCCAAAAACTGCAAAAAAAAAAAAAAAAAAAAAAAAAAATAGGGCAGTGCCTGTGGCTCAATGGAGTAGGGCACCAGCCCCATATGCCGGAAGTGGTGAATTCAAACCCAGCCCCAGCCAAAAAAAACTGCAAAAAAAAGGGGGGGACCTTAGGCTTTGCTTGTTTACGTCACTTGCTGTTGCAGCGCTTGCAGATCACTTTCCTGGACTTGCACCTGCCTCTTCTCTGGGTTATAAGCTACCTGAAGATAGGGATGGTATTTCTTTTTGGCCCTCCTAGCACTCCACCTGGTGAGTACTCACCTAATTCTGGATAAACTGCATCCCTGGGCAGGCTTTCCCTTCCATCCACCCAAATGCATAAGAGATCCTTGGTCTCTCTCCTCCATCCCAACGTCTGAGGAGCAATGGCCCCAGGCCAGCTCTCCTACTGCACTCCTCCTGGCACTCCCCTCCTCTTCCTCCTCTCAGGCCTTGTTACCAGGACATGGAGCCACGCATTACACATCCCCAGTGACACTCACTCTAGGATCTCATTGTATTCAATTGTCTCCTCCAGGTTCTGAAGGTTGGGATTCACACTGCGGATTGCACGCATGTATGCCTTTAGCAGCTGGATGTCTCGCTTCTGTTGGAGAGAAGGAGAACCAGGAATGATAGTTAAGGCAGACAGCAAATAAAAGGCAAAAATTTATGTGAGAATGAGGGATCCGACAAGCAACAAGACCATAAGCTTCAGGAAGGTAAGGGTGGGGCTGTCTCATTCACAGCTGTCTCCTCATGCTTAGCAAATTGCCTTCATAGAGAAGGCATTTGATAAATGTTAGGTGAATGAGTGGGATGAAGGGAAGCAAGGAGAGCTCCGATCTATTCCCTACTAAGCTACGAGCAGAGGCTCACACCTTAGGCCTGTGTGTTCACAAGGGCTGTCTGTTGCCACAAGCACTCAGTCATGTTTGTGTGAGGGCTGTGTTCTCCCCCGAGTTCTCTAGACCTACCTGCTCTGCCAGCTGGTGTTTGTGTTCCGCTGAAGTCTTCTCCAGCTCTGCAATGCGTGTCTGCTGCTGCTGTACCACTGAGCGCAGGTGCTTAATGCAATTGTGGTTTGGCAGCTCATCTTTGGGCATCTCCAGGCTGCATCCAGGGTGGGGATGGGGAAAGAACAGAACAGGCCACAGGGGCATTCAATGGGAAACGTGGGCAAATGGCCTATTCTGTGGCAAAAAACTGCCAAGTGAGCTTTCTCCTACCCAAATTTCTACCATTCATTTCAGGCCTCTCTCTTATTGGTTCCCTTCACTTTCTTCTCCCAGGCTTCTTCCTTGCCCCCTTTCTACTTTCTCCAAACATTATTCCCCTTCCAAGACATAGTATTTTAGCCACTGCACAGCCATCCCTTCCCTTGTGGATTCTGCCTATACACTTATTCCTTTTGACAGGCCCTAGATTGACAGCCCCAGCTATCAACATTTCATCAAATTATATCATACCCAGAAAGAAAAAACAAGGCAAAAGGAAATATGAGAAGGCTGGAAATCAGAGACCAGTTAACCTGACAAAGAGAAAGTGGTACTGGTCTAAAATGGAAGAAAAAAATGAGTCAGTCCCCAGTGTTATCACACAGATATTGCTAAACTGCTGTCCCCCTTCTTTCATGAAAGCAGAAACAAAAATAGGCCAGGCGCAGTGGCTTACTCCTATAATCCTAGCACTTTGGGAGGCCAAGAGGGGCAGACTCCTTGATCTCAGGAGTTTGAGACCAATCTGAGCGAGTGAGATCCATCTCTAAAAATAGCTGGGCGTTGTGGCTGGGACCTGTAGTCCCAGCTACTTGGGAGGCTAAGACCAGAGAATCACTTGAGCCCAGGAGTTTGAGGTTCCTATGAGCTATGACACCATGGCACTCTACCGAGGGCAACGTAGACTCTATCTCAAAAAAAAAAAAAAAAAAGAAAGAAAAAGAAAGCAGGAGCAAAAAGATCACAGTTGGAAAAGCAGCAAGAAAGTGAGATCTTTTGAAAATTGACAAAAGAGTTGGGGAAAAAAAAAAAAAAAAGGTCAGAACTTAGGGCAGAGCACTAAGGAGGCTCCAGTACTCCCTTCCAACACGCCCAGGAGATGTCAGCTAATGAACAGGGCACCCAGAGACAGGGGAGTAAATGAAAAGGCCCTCATCTATGTGGGGCAAAAGAAGGAAGGAATCTCACCCGCAGCCCTGTTCACAGGTCACAGGCCGCTTAGGGTTGTGCTCACAGTCGCTGAGGTGAGACATGAGGTTATCAAGCCGAACGACAGCACTGCAGCCAAACACAGCGTTGTCGCAGGCAATCTGCAGCTTCGACAACATGTTCCGCATGATCCGTGGTACTGGGCGCAGGTGGGCAACTGTCACAACGCTACGGTCCACTGGACACGTCTGTTGTTGAGAGAACCACTGGGTGATGCAGGCGTTGCAGAAAGCATGCTCGCAATGGGGTGCCTGGGAAAGAAAACAGCACAGGGGGGACGAGGGAATTAGCAAGAGCCAAGAGCCTGGATGTGATAACTCTACAAAGCCAGTCAAGCTTTTCAGTAGCTCTCAGGACCACAGATCCCTGGGGTTATAGCAAAATATAGTTCTACTAGGAAGGGTATTGTGGGGGACAGGCTTAAGATATGCTTGCTGTGCTCAAGTTTATAAATGGGTTGTGAAACAAGACAAACAAGGATAAAGTTATATAACAATAACAGATATGAATAATATTCCAGAATAGATGACATAAGATAGCCAATTATTAATTGCCAATGGGATTACATACACATTAATTGCCAAACAAGACCAGAGAATGTTAAAAGCTTTCTAAGCTAGGTAATCACAGCAAGTATTTACAGACAGGACATTTGATGCTGGTCTTGAAGGGTTATTCAGACTACAGACAAAGAGAGGAAGGGGACAGATGTTTAGCTGTAAAAGTTGATAAACTGGAAAAAAAAAAAAAAAAAGCTTGGGACTCCTGCTGAGAGTAGAACTCTCTGTGTGGGCCCAGGTTCTTACTTTATGATGGCTAACCTGAAGTCTTGACCTGAGTCCCACCAGCCACGCCTACCCTCCCAATCAGTTCAGCCTACTCCCCTGACAACTCAGTAACCTCTAATATTAATCCACCAAAGTGAGAGGATTCCCTGACTCCTGCGCAGACACCATCTGGCATCTGACATGGGACACAGTAGGTACTTAGTAGACATTGATGAATAAATGACTGGATTGCCTGCTATATACCAAACACTTTACTAGGTGCTTATGATAAAAAAAAAAAAAAAAAGATACAGCATCACTTGGATAACATACCAAGACCATCTCTACAGAAAATTTACAAATTAGCTAGGCATGGTGGCACATGCTTGTAGTTCCAGCTATGTGGAAGGCTGTGGCAGGAGGATCCCTTGAACCTAAGAGTGAGGAATGTGAGGTTACAGTGAACTATGATCAGATTGGCCACTGCACTCTAGCCTAAGCAACAGAGTGAAACCCTGTCTACAAAAGCAAAAGGGAAAAAAGATAAGAGCTTCTCCCTCTGAGATGCTCATAAACATGAAAGACAAATATAGAAAGCTTCTGTAAGGGAAGATGTTTCTTGATATCACTAATCCAACTGTCAGGGGTTTTTTATTTTTCATTCAAAGGCACGCTTGATTCTTTTTAAAATCTTTTTTTTGTTGTTGTTGTTGTAGAGACAGAGCCTCAAGCTGTTGCCCTGGGTAGAATGCCATGGCATCACAGCTCACAGCAACCTCCAGCTCCTGGGCTTAAGTGATTCTCTTGCCTCAGCCTCCCAAGTAGCTGGGACTACAGGTGCCCACCACGACGCCTGGCTATTTTTTGGTTGTAGTTGTGGTTGTTTGGCAGGCCTGGGCTGGATTTGAACCTGCCAGCTCTGGTATACGTGGCTGGTGCCTTAGCCGCTTGAGCTTGTAGCACCGAACTATTCTTTTTAAAATCTTACACAGTTTATCTCAAAAAAAAATCTATCATCTGTCAACTTTTGTCCTTTTTTACTGTCACTAACCCAATTTAAGTGGCCATCACATCTCACCTGAATTTATATTAAATACACCTTCAGTAACTGGTTTTCCTACTCCTTTTTTTTTTTTTTCTTTTCTTTTTTTGCAGTTTTTGGCCAGGGCTGGGTTTGAACCTGCCACCTCCGGCATATGGGGCCAGTGCCCTACTCCTTTGAGCCACAGGCGCCACCCCCTACTCCTTTTTTTGGTGGCAGGGGGCAGACAGAGACTCACTTTATTGCCCAGGCTAGAGTGTCATGGCATCAACCTAGCTTACAGCAATCTCAAACTTCTGGGTTCAAGTCATCCTCCTGCCTCAGCCTCCCAAATAGCTGGGAATACAGGTGCTACTCCCCACAATACCTGTATAATACTTCTATTTTTAGTAGAGATGGGGCTTTCAATCTTGTTCAAACCAGGCTAGTGTTGAACTTCTGAGCAAAATCAATCCTCTCGCCTCGGCTCCCAGATTACAGGTGTGAGCCACCACACCCCACTTGGTTTTCCTACTTCTACTTTACCCCTTTAGAATCCATTCTTTTTTGTTGTTGTTGTTGCAGTTTTTGGCCGGGACCGGGTTTGAACCCGCCACCTCTGGTATATGGGGCTGGTGCCCTACTCCTTGAGCCACACACACTGCCCTTATAATCCACTCTTATATTTATTATTTATTTTATTTATTTATTTATTTTTTGAGGCAGAGTCTCACTTTATCACCCTTGGTAGAGTACTGTGACATCACTGCTCACAACAACCTCAAACTCTTGGGCTGAAGCAATTCTCTTGCCTCAGCCTCCCAAGTAGCTGGGACTACAGGCACCCTCCACAACACCCAGTTATTTTTATAGATGAGGTCTCGTTCTTGCTCAGGCTGGTCTCGAACCTGTGAGCTCAAGCAATCCACCTGCCTTGGCCTCCCAGAGTGCTAGGATTACAGGCATGAGCCACTGTGCCAGCTCCCATTCTTATATTTAATAGTCTGAGTGATCATTTAGAAATACAAACCAGGCTTAGCACCTGTAACTCAGTAGTTGGGGCACTGGCCACATACACCAAGGCTGGCAGGTTCGAACCCAGCCTAGGCCTGCTAAACAACAATAACAACTGCAACAAAAAAATAGCTGGACATTGTGGCAGGTACCTATAGTACCAGCTACTTGGGAGGCTGAGGCAAGAGAATCATTTAAGCCCAAGAGTTTGAGAGGTTGCTGGGAGCTGTGATGCCACAGCACTCTACCAAGGGCAACATCATGAGATTTCATCTCAAAAAAAAAAAAAAAAAGGGTGGCACCTGTAGCTCAGTGGGTAGGGTGCCAGCCACAGGGTTCAAACACGGCCTTGGCCAGCTAAAAAACAACGACAACTACAACAAAAAAAAATCGCTGGGCATTGTAGCAGGCGCCTGTAGTCTCAGCTACTTAGGAGCCTGAGACAAGAGAATTGATTAAAACCAAGAGTTTGAGGTTGTTGTGAGCTGTGATGCCATGGCACTCAACCCAGGGCCACAGCTTGAGACTCTGTCTCAAAAAATAATAAAAATAAAAAATCGGAGGACTTGTCTTGGCGCCTGTGGCTCAAGCAGCTAAGGCACCAGCCATATACCCCTGAGCTGGCAGGTTCGAATCCAGCCTGGGCCCACCAAACAACGATGACAGCTGCAACCAAAAACTAGCCAGGTGTTGTGGTGGGAGCCTGTAGTCCCAGCTACTTGGGAGGCGGAGGCAGGAGAATCGCTCGAGCCCAGAAGCTAGAGGTTGCTGTGACCTGTGATGCCACAGCACTCTATCCAGGGCAATAGCTTGAGGCTCTGTCTAAAAAAAAAAACAAACCAGAGGGCTGGGCACGGTGGCTCACGTCTGCAAACCTAGCACTCTAGGAGGCCAAAGCTGGTAGATTGCTTGAGCTCATGAGTTCAAGACCAGCCTGAGCAAGAGCGAGATCCCTGTCTCTACTAAAAATAGAAAAACCGA
Source organism: Loris lydekkerianus (assembly GCA_963574355.1). Classification (NCBI taxonomy): domain Eukaryota; kingdom Metazoa; phylum Chordata; class Mammalia; order Primates; family Lorisidae; genus Loris; species Loris lydekkerianus. The sequence goes on along the minus strand of CAUYPK010109727.1, from coordinate 4,068 downwards.
GGTAAGAGAAACACTTGAGCCCAAGAGCTGGAGGTTGCTGTGAACTATGATGATGCCATGGCATTATGTCCAGGGCAACAGCTTGACTCTGTCTCAAAAAGAAAAGGTGGCACCTGTGGCTCAGTGGGTAGGGCTCCAGCCCCATATACTGCAGGTTGAGGGTTTGAACTCGGCCCCAGCCAAACAGCAACAAAAAAACAGCTGGGCGTTGTGGCAGGTGCCTGTAGTCCCAGCTACTTGGGAGGCTGGGGGAAGAGAATCGCCTAAGCCCAGGAATCGGAAGTTGCTGTGAACTGTGACTCCACAGCACTCTACCGAGGGCGATAAAGTGAGACTCTAGTCTCTTAAAAAAAAAAAAAAAAAGGAAAAAAATACAAACCAGATCATATTACCCTATTACCCTACTGCTTAAAACTTTAGATTTTTTTTTTTTTTTTTTTTTTTGAGACAGAGCCTCAAGCCTGGGTAGAGAGCTGTGACATCACAGCTCACAGCAACCTCCAGCTCCTGGGCTCAAGCGATTCTCTTGCCTCCACCTCTCAAATAGCTGGGACTATAAACGCCCGCCACAACATGCAGCTATATTTTGGTTGCAGCCGTCATTGTTATTTGGTGGCCCGGGCTGGATTTGAACCCGCCAGCTTAGGTTTATGTGGCTGGCGCCACAGGCGCAGAGCCATTTTAGATTTATTTTTAAGTATAGAGAAAAGCCATTATAAACTCCTACTCATGGCCTATAAAACTCTGCTTTATCTGGCCTGTGCCTCTGACATCTCCTCACTGTATACCATGCTTCTGCAATGTACAGGTCACAGTGGCTTTCTTTCTGTTCCTTAACCACACTGAATTTGGTCCTGCCTCAGGATCTTTACTTTTGCTGCTCCCTCTGCCTTAAGTGAATGTTCTTCCTCTAGAGTAGATCTTAACACGAATGGCCCCTTATCATTCATGGCTTGGCTCTTGTGTCACTTCTTTCATGACCAACCTATTTAAAGCTACCTCTCCCACAGAAGTATGTGCAAGGTGCTGCTTCTTGTGTACGAAAGAAAAGCAGGGCCCCCAAAACATAGATATATTCATATATATCTATATCAGTGGTTCTCAACCTTCCTAATGCTGCGAATCTTTAATATAGTTCCTGTGCGTCATGACCCACAGGTTGAGAACCACTGATCTATATAGATACAGATTTTTGTTTTTCAGACAGAGTCTCACTATGTCACCCTTGGTACAGAGTGCAGTGGCATCACAGCTCACAGCAAACTCTAACTCTTGGGCTTAAGTGATTCTCTTGCCTCAGCCTCCCTAGTAGCTGGGACTACAGGCGCCCACCACAACACCCGGCTATTTTTCTGTTGCAGTGTCGTTGTTTAGCAGGCCCAGGCGGGTTCAAACCCACCATCCTTGTGCCCAGCGCCATAACCTCTGTCCTACGGGTGCCAAGAGTAGATATGGATTTTTTTTTACACAGAGTCTAACTCTGTCACCCTGGGTAGAATGCCGTGGGGTCATAGCTCACAGCAACCTCAAATTCCTGGGCTTAAACAATCCTGCCTCAGTTCTCATAGGTTCTCACCAACACACCTGGCTAATTTTTTCTAATTTTACTAGAAATAGAGTCTCGCTCTTGCTCAGGCTAGTATCAAACTCCTGAGCTCAAGGGATCCTTCACCTCAGCCTCCCAGAGCGTAAGGATAACAGGTGTGAGCCACCAGGCCCAGCCTTAATATAGTCATATATATACACACAAATGCACCCTTGTATGCACACACAAAAATATATCTACCGGGCGGCGCTTGTGGCTCAAAGGGGAAGGGCACCGGTCCCATATGCTGGAGGTGTCGGGTTCAAACCCAGCCCCGGCCAAAAACCACAAAAAAATAAAAATAAAAAAATAAAAATAAACTACCAAATTCTAAAATATATATATATATCTACCTAAGTATGCACTAGAAAGATAACTAATAAAAGTAGTTATCCATCTGTGTGGGGATAAGGTAGACAGGGACAAGAATGAAAATAAGAACTCTCAATAATATGCCTTTTTTTTTTTGAGACAGAGCCTCAAGCTGTCACCCTGGGTAGAGTGTCATAGCATCTCAGCTCACAGCAACCTCCAGCTCCTGGGCTCAAGCCACATTCTCCTGTCTCAGCCTCCCAAGTAACTGGGACTACAGGTGCCCACTACAACACCTAGCTATTTTTTTTTTTTTTTTTGGTTGCAGCCGTCATAGTTGTTTGGTGGAGCCGGGCTGAATTCGAGCCCGCCAGCTCAGGTGTATGTGGCTAGCGCCTTAGCCACTTGAGCCACAGGCGCCGAGCCAATGATATACCTTTTTATGCTATTTTTATTTTTGTATTTTTTTGTTTTTAAGGTTGTTTTAGAAACAGAGTTTGCTCTGTCACAGAGGCTGGAATGCAGTGCTGTGATCATAGTTCACTATAACTTCTAACTCCTGGGCTCAAGTGATTTTCCTGCTTGAGCCTCCTGAGCAGCTAGGACTACAAGTATGCATTACTTGATGTAGCTAATTTTTTTTTTTTGAGATAGCATTTCACTTTGTCCCCCTTGGTAGAGTGCCATGGTGTCATATTCACAGCAACCTCAAACTCTTAGGCTTAAGCGATTCTCTTGCCTTAGCCTCCCAAGTAGCTGGGACTACAGGTGCCTACCACAACACCCAGCTATTTTTAGAGATGAGGTCTCACTCTGGCTCAGTCTGGTCTAGAACCTGTGAGTGAGCTCAGGCAATCCACCCACCTTGGCCTCCTAAGTGCTGGCTTACAGGCGTGAGCCACCATGCCTGGCCTAAATTTTTTATAAAGATAGGGGTTCTACTATGTTGCTCAGGATGGTCCCTAACTCCCGGGCTTAAGCAATCAGTCTCCCAAAGTGTTAGGGTTATAGCCATGAGCTATTGTGTACAGCTGCTATTTTGATTTCTGAATCATGTAAGTTTATCACTTATTCAACAAATAACTATCATGTGGAGAAATGAGCATCCCAAGCAGAAGCCTTCTAACCTTGGAAATAGTAACCTTGCATCATAAAGGTTGTCTGCCCTGTTCTTCAGAAGGTAAAGCCTGGAAGTAGATGGGTGGCTTCTGACTAAACTGTCACGTCTCCGTAAGTGACTCACCTCAAATGGTAGTGCCAGAAAACAGAAAAGGCCCTGCTAGGGTGAAGAGGGAACCTAACACACCCCGTGACCTCTTGACGTTATTGGGATAGCTTGCTCCACACCCCTCCCATATGCATCTAATGGCAGTAGGCTGCAAAGGTTTAGAAAGGGAACAGGTCCAGTTTGGAACTTAGGAGAAAAAATAAACCCAGAGGCTCACGGGGAGCCCCTGGGAGTTATATAAGCAGTGATGAGGGAAGGGCCATGAGACCTCATTGACTGGTGTCCTGATTAAGAAAATGAGATTATCTCTATTTGGCCAGCAGTGACAGAGGATTAATTGGTATTTACAGAATGAGGGAAATAAGGATCATATAGGATAATATCCCATTAATACAACTATTTTTTGTTTTTTTGTGGGGTTTTTTAGACATAAGGTCTTGTTCTGTGCCTGGGCTGGAGTGCAGTACTGCGATCATAGTTCACTGCAACCTTGACCTCCTGGGCTCAAGTGATCCCCCCTCCTTAGCCTCCCAAGTAGCTGGGGCTACAGGCATGTGCCACTATACCCAGCAATGAGTACAACCATGAAGGATTTGCCTCACTCATTGTACTTGCCTGGTAATCATTAACTCCTCCTCATAGTTGCCCCAGGAAGATATAACTGACCCTGGTCTGGCAAGGCTGGTAAAGAAAGGACTTACTGAAGGTGGCAGCTTTTATATCAAAATGCAGAGTGCATGGATGCATCAAAAACTAGTCTTTTCAACAGAGCCCAGAAAGAAAATAGATGAGTATATACATTTACCCACTTCCAATTTGTTCAACAGAAGGCAGGTAAGAGACTGCTGGGAGAGGGGCTGATTATCTGAAGGACTACAACTTCAAAACGCACAGAGGGGGGAGATGGGTGGAGGGAGGGGTACTGGTGGAATTACACCTGTGG
>CAUYPK010109723.1:0-12735 GCA_963574355.1 Loris lydekkerianus | reverse complement strand
GTTTAAATCTTTTATCCAGTGAGAGTCTATCTTAGTTAATGGCGAAAGGTGTGGGTCTAGTTTCAATCTTCTACAGGTTGCCAGCCAGTTTACCCAGCACCATTTGTTAAATAGGGAATCTTTTCCCCACTGAATGTTTTTAATTGGCTTGTCAAAGATCAAATAACGGTAAGAGGCTGAATCCATCTCTTGGTTCTCTATTCTGTTCCAGACATCTACTTCTCTGCTTGTGTGCCAGTGCCATGCTGTTTTGATCACTATTGATTTATAGTACAGTCTCAGGTCTGGTAGCGTGATTCCTCCTGCTTTGTTTTTATTGCTGAGTAATGTTTTGGCTATTCAAGGTTTTTTCTGATTCCATGTAAAATGAAGTATTGTTTTTTCAAGATCTTTGAAGTATGACAATGGAGCTTTAATAGGTATTGCATTAAAATTATATATCGCTTTGGATGGTATGGACATTTTAACAATGTTGATTCTTCCCAGCCATGAGCATGGTATGTTTTTCCATCTGTTAATATCTTTGGTTATTTCTTTTCTTAGAGTTTCATAGTTGTCTTTGTAGAGATCTTTCACGTCCTTTGTTAGGTATACCCCCAAGTATTTCATCTTCTTTGTCACTACTGTGAAAGAAATAGAGTCCTTGACTGTTTGTTCGGCTTGGTTGTTGTTGGTATATATAAAGGCTACAGATTTATAGGTGTTGATTTTGTAACCTGAGACATTGCTATATTCCTTGATCACTTCTAAAAATTTTGTGGTAGAATCCCTAGTGTTTTTCAGATATATGATCGTATCATCTTCAAAGAGTGAAAGTTTGATATCTTCTGACCCTATGTGGATACCCTTGATCGCCTTTTCTTCCCTAATTGCAATGGCTAAAACCTCCATTACAATGTTAAAGAGCAATGGAGACAATGGGAAACCTTGCCTGGTTCCTGATCTGAGTGAAAATGACTTCAATTTAACTCCATTCAGTACAATATTGGCTGTGGGTTTGCTGTAGATGGCCTTTATCAGTTTAAGAAATGTCCCTTCTATACCAATTTTTCTTAAGTGTTCTGATCATGAAGGGATGCTAGATATTATCAAAAGCTTTTTCTGCATCAATTGAGAGAATCATATGGTCTTTGTTTTTTAATTTGTTTATGTGCTGAATTATATTTAATGATTTACATATATTGAACCAGCCTTGAGACCCTGGGATAAAACCAACTTGGTCATGATGTATAATTTGTTTGATGTGTTGCTGGATTCTCTTTGTTAGGATCTTGTTGAATATTTTTGCATCTATATTAATTAGTGATATTGGTCTATAATTTTATTTTCTTGTTGGGTCTTTTCCTGGTTTGGGGATCAGGGTGATGTTTGCTTCAGAGAACATGTTGGGAAGTATTCCTTCTTTTTCAATATTTTGGTAAAGGTTGAGTAATACAGGTACAAGTTCCTCTTTAAAGGTTTGGTAAAATTCTGACGTAAAGCCATCTGGTCCTGTGCTTTTCTTTTTAGGGAGATTTTGAATGGTTGATGCTATTTCAGAACTTGACATAGACCTGTTCAACATTTCCACTTGATTCTGGCTAAGTCTTAGAAGGTGATGTGCTTCCAAGTATTGGTCAATTTCCCTCAGATTTTCGTATTTCTGAGAACAAAGTTTCTTGTAATATTCATTAAGGATTTTTTGAATTTCTGAGGAGTCTGTTGTTATTTTTTCTTTGTCATTTCTGATTGAAGAAATTAGAGATTTTACTTTTTTTTTTTTTTTTGGTTAGGTTAGCCAAAGGTTTATCTACTCTATTGATCTTTTCCAAAAAACAACTTTTTGATTTGTTGATCTGTTGTATAATCCTTTTGTTTTCAATTTCATTTAATTCTACTCTAATTTTGGTTATTTCCTTTTTTGGTTTTGGGGTTTGACTGTTCTTCTTTTTCCAGTTGCTTGAGATGTCCCATTAAGTTGTTAACTTCCTCTCTTTCCGTTCTCTTGAGAAAAGCTTCCAGTGCTATAAATTTCCCTCTTAGGACTGCCTTTGAAGAATCCCAGAGGTTCTGATAATTCATGTCTTCATTGTCATTTTGTTCCAAAAATTTTGTAATTTCCTTCTTAATCTTGTCTATGAACCAGCTATCATTCAGCATAAGGTTACTTAACTTCCATGTTTTTGTATGAGTATGCAGATTCCTGTTGTTACTGAGCTCCACTTTTCTTCCATGGTGGTCCAAGAAGATGCAAGGAATAATTCCTATTCCTTTAAATTTACTGAGGTTAGACTTGTGACCTAAGATGTGATCAATTTTGGAGTATGTTCTGTGGGCTGATGAGAAGAATGTGTATTCAGTTTTGTTGGGATAAAATGTTCTGTAGATGTCCATTAAATCCAAATGTTGGATGGTTAAATTTAAATCTAAAATTTCTTTGCTCAGATTCTTATTGGAGGATCTATCCAACACTGCTAAAGGAGTGTTAAAATCTCCGATTATTGTGGAGCTGAAGAACATCAAGTTGCTCAGGTCTGTTAGAATTTCTTTTATAAATTGAGGTACATTCTGTATATAATTGGGTAAATAAATATTAATAATTGATGTCTCATCATATTATTACCCTTAACAAATATGAAGTGACCATTCTTATCCTTCCTTACTTTTGTTGGTTTAAAGCCTATTGTATCTGAAAATAGAATTGCAACACCTAGTTTTTTCTGATTTCCATTTGCCTGAAATATAGATGACCAATGCTTTACCCTGAGTCTATATGTATATTTTAAATAAAGGTGAGATTTTTGTATGCAGCTGATATTTGGCCTGAGTTTTTGTATTCAGTCAGCCAACCTGTGCCTCTTTAGAGGATAATTTAAGCCATTCACATTAATGGAGAATATTGATAAGCCCAGTAGAATTTTGGATATTGAGTTTTTCAATACTCTAGTGGACATTTTTAATCCTTTCATCACTGGAAGTTAGAGTTTGATCAAAAGTTTCTGAGTGAGTTTACTTTTGTGGTAGAGTATTGTGCTGGTCACTATGGAGGACAGGTCTGAGAATATCCTGAAAAGCTGATTTAGTTATGGCAAATTTCTTCAACATCTGAATGTCATTAAAGTATTTAAGTTCTTCATCATAAATGAAACTCAGTTTAGCTGGATACAGAATCTTGAGTTGAAAGTTATTTTGTTTTAGGAGATTAAAAGTTGATGACCACCCTCATCTGGCTTGAAAGATTTCAGCAAAGAGATCTGCAGTCATTCTAATATTCTTCCCTTTGTATTGGTTTTTGTACGTCTGGCTGCTTTCAGAATTTTCTCCTTCACATTAACTTTAGTGAAGTTAATTATGATGTGCCTGGGGGATGTCTTATTCAGGTTGAGTCATGCTGGGGTTCTGAAACTGTCTGCTATCTGAATTTCAGAATCTCTTGGCATGTCTGGGAAATTATCTTTCATAATTTCATGGAGAAAGCCTCTGTGCCTTGCAAAGCCAGTTCACCACTTTCATAGATTCCTATGTGGTTAATATTAGTTTTCTTCAAATTATCCCAGAGCTCTCTGAGAGAATGATCCATTTTTGCTCTGCATTTCTCTTCCTCTTTGAGAATTTGGGAGCATTCAAAAGTTTTGTCTTCAGTGTCATAAATCCTTTCTTCTTGTAATTCCACTCTGTTACTAAGGGATTCTACTGATTTTCAGATCTTTGAGGGCTGCAAATTCTTGTCTCAATGTGTCAAAATATTTGGTGATTTGTCTTTAAATTCATTGAATTCTTGAGACAACTTTTGAATTGCTCCTGGAATTTCTAATTCCACCTTTTCCTCTATTCTATTAATCTTGTTTGCAATCCAAATTCTGAATTCGATTTCTGACATCTCAGCCATCTGTTTATGAATGGGATCTTCGGTTGTGTCTGCCATATCTTTCCTTGGGGGGGGTTGATCTACTTTGGTTATTCATGTTACCAGAGTTTTTCTGCTGATTCCACCCCATGATTATTTTACACTGTTTGACTAGATGAGCAGATAAAGAGAAGTTGGGTTGAGGGCTCCAGGAGTAGTGATTAACTAGCCCTTTTCACAAAAGCTGGGACTGGTGTCTGTACCTTTTCCCCTGGAGCTTTGCCAAGAACCCCTACATTTCTACAGCCTGAGAAACTGGCAACCTCTTGGTGTGGTGGGGCTAAGTGGCTCTGTCTTGTTTTCAGCTGGTCTCTGTCCTACCATAGTGAATCATTACTCTGGGTTGAAGTCTCAGCTGTGGAGAAACAGCAATTAAGCAATTAGCAATTAAGTCACCTCACACACACACACACACCCCCACACACAGGCAATAATTGGAAAAGGAAATTCAAATCTTCCCACAACCAAACACTCAGGCTACCACTTGGATAGTCCTCAGGCGATTGGCCCTGTTTAAGAGGTCCAAATCAATTGTTTCAGTCAGCACCCATCTCAGGTGGGAGAGTTCAGAAGGTACCTGGCAACTAGATCACAGGGGCCCGCTGGCAACTCAAATATGACTCGCTCTGGTGCTCCATGAGATCAGGAGGACCCACCCAGAAAATAGATTAGTCTGGGAAGGTTGATGCCTTCTTCCCCACCTTGCACCTCTGTCACACCCAGTCACTGACAACCCCACAGGGCTATGACCCAGTTGCCTCCAATGAGCAGATACTCCAGGGGTTTGCACCTACCTGAATCACAGGCAGATCTATGTCTCCTCAGCCAGGCCTCTGCTCTCTGCCACTATCTAGCAGGGGGAGGTGAGACCTGACAACATCCGGTGCTTAATGGAGGCTGGGGCTGTTCACTCAGTTCCAACCCTGCCTCTGTGATGTTACTGACAGAACAGAACAACTATACAGAATTTGTTTCTGTCCTGGCTATATTCTCTTGCAAAAGAGACGCTGTTTGAATTCAGAGAATCTGCAACTCAGGCCCTGTTTGTGCTGCTGCTCGGTCTCGGCTGCAGTTTGTATTTGAGCAGCATGATTAGCTGTCAGTTTCAGCCTCTGCCTGCCCTTCTTTGTCTCAGCTAATGATCCCCTGAGGACAGGGTGCGTCTTAGACTCAGTAAGACGGTCCTCTGGGTCAGCCCTGCCCTGGAAATCTGCTGGCTCTGTGCCTGCATATTCTAGTCCCCATGCTCCACCCAGGCTGGTACCACCTCAGGCAAACACTTTACTCATGGGGCTTGCGTTTCCATCCCAGATCTGTTCTGCCAGTGCCTGCCAACAGAGAAGATGCCAGGCCTCCTGTGGTTGCCCAGAGAGACAGGGGGTGTGACTCCAGAATATCCAGGGGTGAACCCTATTGTTGCTGCTGCGGCTGCTAATCAGTGCCTTGGGGCATCACCACTCCTGTATGGTTCCCTCTCAGCTGACTGTCCTCTCCTTTCTCCCATGCTGAAGAATCAGTACTGACCAGCAGCAGTCCATGCCCTGTCCACACCTCTCAAGAAAATACCCAACAATCTGGACTCCTGGGGGACAGACTTCCAGACCGCAGAGTGAGATTGGAGGGGAATGCTGGGAGTTCAGAATTGCAGGTAGAGAATATATACAGTTTTATATAGTTTTATGCCTGGCAGGAGAGCACCATGGCAGACTAGTTGGGGAAGTAGGTCTAGTTTTTAGAGGGTCTCTCCCGTGGGATATAATGAGAGGACTTTTCCTTGTTTGTAGGGAGGAGTCCCCTCCTCCATAAGAACAGCTGAGAGTACTCCATACAAACAAGTGGTGATGGATTCTGCACCTTTTCTTTGTATCCTTGCCCTTGGGGTTACAACCCACCTCAGCAAGGTTGATGTATATTCTTCAACCTTCTCTCTTGGCTCAGCTCCAATCCACCAGGTTATTTACTAAACTTCTGTCCTTCAACTCTCCTTCTGGACAGGGGCCTCCTCTTGACATGGTATAAGCACCCCGGGAATCATCGTGGGCAAGCGGCACTTCCTGCTGACACTTCCTGCATGTGCACGTCTAGTCCAAACGTGCCAGGGTCTCAAGAAGCGGTTTCTGTGGAAGCTTTTTAATTTAAACAAGTTCCATTTATTTAGTTTTTTTTTTTTTGCTATAATTGTCATTGGGGCCTTCTTCATAAATTATTTGCCTAGGCTGATTGATATCTGAAGTTCTTTTCAGCCTTTTCTTCTGGAATTCATATGGTTTTATGCCTTACATTTAAGTCATTTACTCACCTTGAATTAATTTTTTTGAATCATAAGAAATACAGATTCTGTTTCATTCTTCTGTGTGTGGCAATCCTTTTATTCCAGCACCATTTACTGACTAAACAGAGATTCTGTTCTCCATTGTATATTTTTGTCTGCTTTGTCAAAGATCAGTTGGCTGTATTTGGATGGTTTTATATATGAGTTTCCTACTCTGCTCCACTGGTCTATGCTTCTATTTTTGTGGCAATATCACATTATTTTGGCTACCATATCTTGCAGTATAGTCAGAAGTCTGATAATCTGATGCCTCCAGATTTGTTCCTTTTGCTTAAGATTGCCTTGGCTATTTAGGCTCTTTTCTGGTTCCAAATAAAGTGTAGAATTATATTTTCTAGATATGCAAATATGATATTAGCATTTGATAGGGATTACATTTAATCTGTCAGTCACTCTGGGTAGTATGCACACTTTAACAGTGTTGATTCTGTTCTCATCATGATATCTGAGCATGATGTGAAACTCTTACTTCTGATAACAGTCTTGGTTGCCACAAACAATACTCTGCTTCTAGAAGCAGAATAAAAATGGAAACTTCAAATCTAAAAAGATCACAGAAGACTTGCTGTTGGTGAAGGAACATCAGTTAAATAAAATATGAAATGATAAGGAGTGGTATCTATCAGTTAATGTTGATCAGATCAGGCTTTTCCAAGCACCTATTTGGAATCTACATGTGCCAGGCTCTGAGTTTTCACCTATACTTCATTTACTTTTTACAGCACCTACATCATTAGGAATAGGTATTCTTTATAAAGAAACTACAAGTCAGTGAGATTAAGTAATATGATCAAGGTAACATAACTAGTAAAAGCAGAGATGTTTTCTTTCTTTCTTTTTTTTTTTTTTTTCAGTTTTGGCTGGAGCTGGAGCATATGGGGCCAGCACCCTACTCCTTGAGCCACAGGCCCTGCCCAGCAGTGATGTTTTCCATTATTATTTATTTGTTCTCTAGCCAAGGTGAAGGGCATGTTTGAAATCTCACTGTCATGAATTCTTGAATTCTTTTTTTAAAAATGTAAGTTTTACTGTTTTATAATGGAATGCAATTTGGTTTACATTATTCTTTTCCACTGAAAGAATTTATCTTGCCTCTTCAAGGTAATATAATTACCTCCAAGAAAAAACTGAGTCAAATCTAGTTTTGTCTCTCTTCTTCTTACTTCTCTTCCTGAAGTAGTGTAAGTTCTAAGTAGACACATGTGTTTTCCTGGCACAGAGCCAAGGAGAGCTTGCCCATGTGATGTTCTGTCCCATCACTGCCCTTTCCTAAGACTGGAGGATCTTTCCTTGTCTAGGTATCATCCTTTACCACGTTGCTGCTTCTGCTGACGCCTCCGATTTGCTGTGACATCCAACTGATAGGTCCACACTTTCTATACCTCTTCTTCCAATGATGAGACCTCACATATTTATTGTAGAGACAGCATCTTTTTAATCCTTCCCTATAGATATAGCATCTCTTTAAATCCTTCCCTCCACATGCCTAGGTGTGCAAAGCTGCAGTACCGCCCTCAGGCTAGTCCACAAGATTCCTAACTCAGTCATTAACAATCTACAATTCTGATATTCCGTGACACTTGTAATTTTGTTGGCTATGACTTGAGAAAAATAAGTCATAGTACATTAAGCATGAGATATCTACAAACTTATGTGTTCTCTCTAAATATGTGCATTATCCCTGGACCAAGCTGAGAGGACATAGCAAAAACTGAATCCCTTTCCAAAGATTCAATAACCATTAAACTCAAGAGGTTTTTTCCTCCAATCGCTTTTCTATAATGCAAAGAAAAGTGATTGGAGGAAAAAAACTCATTGTTTTTGAGTTTGAACTCATTTTCATCAAGAATGGCTCCTGGAAAGGAAATAATTAGGTACACGGTCTGCAATTCATAATCTTCTTTGTGGTGGGATGAGAGAAATGGCATGGAGTGTCAAGGGACAACTCTAGGAATAAAAAAGCTTACCTAGTCAAATCTTCTTGTAAACATGCTAATGACAATTCTCTAGGTACACAAATTAGTGATATTCTCTATCTAAGAAGTCCTTATCTATGAAAATATTTTAGTAAAATATACACAGTTTGTCTAGGATTGTTTATATTAAAAACCTGAAATCTATGATGTTATAGCACTTGGTTCTTTAAAAATGTCACATAAGCTACATAACCATCTGAAAATAAAATGACAATGTTATTTTGTTAGCAAAAATGGTTCTCTTCTGCGACATTTATTTAGCCACAAATTTCACATGGAGGCCTCAGACAGTAACCTGAGCCACAGCACATCCCAACTGGGAACAACCTGAGTAATTGCAAGGAAGGTCTTGGGCCTCTTTCATGAGATCTTCTTAATAGTATAAGTAAAAATTGTTATTGGGTAAGACACGATTTGTCTGAGTCTGCTTTGATCATCCTGCCCTGATGCTATGGTAGCTCATCACCCGTTCTCTCTCCCTGGCACAACCTATGCCCCGAGTCATCCAGATTTAGGCTGTTCATAGTTTTAAATAAGATTATAAAAGTATGCAAGCACTTTATTCTTATAAGTAAAACAATTATTAAATTCTTATGATTTCTGAATATTGTATACTTATAGTGTATATGAACGTTTCTTCTTGGTGCTTGAATGGTAAGGAGAAGGGAAAGGATAACAAGTATACTAAAACAAATAATCTGATAATAAAATATATATTAGAACTTTTATTTTAGGGATAATTATGAAAGTATATTATGGAGGTATCACTACATCATCTTTAAAATATACTACAATCTCATTTTTATTACCCTGAGATCCTTAATTGAGAATTTAGCTATTTTTGATAGATTTTGAATGATTTTCAATATATTCTGGTTAATAATATTAGGGAAAATTGATGAATTCCAATGCCATATGTTTTCCAGCATTGTTTAAAAAGCAAACACGATTATAAGAAATCTGTGCACTATGGTGTCTAGAACTTATACAGAAAGATTCATTAAAACATTCAGTTACAATAACAACCCACTTAGATTTGTCGAATTCACATAATGTTTCTGTGTAAGGTCATCAGACGTGATTTGAACATGACATAGTAAAAGTCACAGACAAAAAGGTATTTCTAATTATGGCAAAATACTCATATTATTTATGAGTATTATGTCATATTTAATGATTTAAATCTTAAGTCTAAGAATTTTAAATTTAGATAGATAATTTTTACAGGGAAACCTACTACATGATCTGTATAAATTACCTATTCACCTTATGATTCATGTTTTCTTCAACTTTAAACTGAAATGAACTACAAATAAAAGCAAAAGAAATTATTACAGAACAAAAAGGAAATATTCTGGGTTTTCCAAATGAATCTACCATTATGAACTAAATTTGATGCCACATACTTGAGAATAAAATTATTTTTCTTTTACAATTAAGTATTATTTTAACTATCAACTGTTAAATAATTTATTTTTAATGTTTATGTTTGGTATTTTTTCTTGTCAATATCAAAGAGCTAAGAAAATTTATGAATGGGAAAAAGAGGAAAAAGTACAAAGACCTTAAAGATGAAAGTTTAAAACCACTACTAGGCAATTTCTGTTATAGTAAGAATGAATGAAAATAGCTATAATACATTCTATTACCATATTTGTTTTCAAATTAAATATTAAAAAAATTCCATGAAATTCTGCAAATGTGTATTGCTTATGAGAGATTGGGATTTTTTTTTTTTTTTGTAGTAGATAAATTTAGAACGTTAACATTTTAAAATCCAGAGATTTCTATAGGAACTTTAAAAATAGTATAGGGATAGTGTTTTTAAAGCAATATACTTTAGCAAAATGGAAATAAAAGTGTGGCTTATGGGCAAAACTACACATTTAAATGAAAAGTAAAATTATATAGTTTATATATAAAACATTTTTATGCCAATGATACTCTATTATATGATGTCAAGTGAACTTTTGAAGATTGATACCTGTCTGCATAGTTTGAAATGAAATGTAATAAAGGCAAATAGATTTTAAATTCAGATTATTTTATGACATATTATTACAGAATACAAAGGGTGTCAAACAACATTTATGTCAGATGCTTCAATAGTAGAACCTGCTTTACTTTTAAAAACAGAGCTTCCCACACAACCTAATCTTCACAAGTGAAATAACAAGCCAGAGGAGTTTGTTACTAGAATGTGTTTTATAGAAATATATCACATGGTACAATCTATAATTTAGAGCAACCTGATTATATTGTAATTCACCATAATATATTAGACTATGAACTCTGTTATACAAGATCTTATTTACTCAGAATCTTTTATATAGTATGTAAGACTATAAATAATACACAAACATTGAACTCTTCGATACACTGGCAAACATTGTCCAAATGTAGTATCCTCAGTCTGTACCACAGAAAACATAACAGCTATCAATAGAAGAGGAGAAGGATGGAGGGGAGTAGCACAAGGAGGAGGGGGAAGGGAAAAGTGAAGAAGGCAAGGAAAAAATACTGCTAGAAATTAAGAATAAAAATAACTTCCAGGCTCCAGGCCCATAACACAGTTGTTACAGTGCCAGCCACATACACCAAAGTTGGCGGGTTCAAACTCGTCCTGAGCCAGATAACCAACAATGACAACTGCAACAAAAAATAGCCAGGTGTTGTGGCAGATGCCTGTGGTCCCAGCTACTTGGGAGGCTGAGGCAAGAATATCACTTAAGCCCAAGAATTTGAGGTTGCTGTGATCTGTGATGCCACAGTACTCTACCAAGGGCTACATAGTAAGATTCTGTCTTTAAAAAAAAAAAAAATTTTTTTTCAGATAAAATAATATCAACATCAAAAGAATAATTTAGTTTTCATTCTGTAAATAGCCTTGGATAGAAAACTCTTCAGTGTATTTGTCAGTAAATAAGGTTCATACCTGGACTTATCTTTGTCAAATCAGTGTAGAAAGTTAAAGAAGAATGGGGCAAACTATTTTTAATTAACCAGATATGTATGATGCCTAATAGTTTATAATATCACTAATAAACAATGAGAATATTATTTTATAAATCCTTCCTTGACTGATTTATTTTTCTAAATTGTTATTCAGTTTAGTAAGCTTATTAGTCTAAAACATGGTTTTCAATCTAAAATTCTACACTGTAAAGTTTGTTCCAAAGTGGATTCCAAAGTAACAATAGTGAGACTAATGATCATATTGATAAAAAATTTAAAAAAAAAAATAACATTTATTATGTGCCTGTGGTCCAGGAACTATTTCATATACTTTACAAGTATCAGATTTGAATCCTATAACAAAGTTTTAAAGTAAGAATTCTTCATTCTGTGAATGAGGAGATTAAAGCACAGTGAGATGAGGAAGCTTTCCCAAAGTCACTCACTAAATGAGATATAATTGGAACCCAAGAAACCTGCTATTTTAATCAATAGGCACACCAATTTTCAAGACAGTCATGAGAAGTCTGTGGGTAATTTTTAATTCCAAATGGTCTTATATTTATTGAAATATAACTGTGCATTAATACATTTATGGGGTACAATGTGCTGATTTTATATACAATTTGGAATGCTTACATCAAACTGGTTAACATAGCCTTCACCTCCCTTACTTAATGGTTGTGTTAAGACATTTATACTCTACTCTTAACAGATTTGACATGTACCCTTGTAATATGCACCATAGGTGAGGTCCCACTGATTACTCTCCCTCTACCCAGTCTCCCCTCCTCTCACCCTCCTCTTCCCTCCTTCATTCTGGGCCATAGTTGTGTTTTATCATTCATATGAAAGTGTGGGCGATTATTTATTGGTTTCATAATAGTACTGAGTACCTTGGATACGTTTTTTTTTTCCATTCTTGAGATACTTTACTAAGAAGAATATGTTCCAGCTCCATCCAGGTAAACATAAAAGCTGTGAAGTCTCCATCTTTTTTATGTGTGCATGATATTCTATGGTGTACATATACCATAATTTATTAATCCATTCATGGTTTGATTGGCACTTGGGCTTCTTCCATGATTTGGCAATTATGAATTGGGCTGCAATAAACATTCTGGTGCAAATATCTTTGTTGCAAAATGATTTTTGGTCATCTGAATATATACCTAGTAGAGGAATCACAGGATTGAATAGCAGGTCTACTTTTAATTCCCTAAGTGTTCTCCAAACTTCTTTCCAAAGGGAACGTATTAGCTTGCATTCCCACCAGCAGTGCAAAAGTGTTCCCTTTTCTCCACATCCACACCAACATCTGTAGTTTGGGGATTTTGTTTATGTGGGCTAATCTTACAAGAGTTAGATAATGCCTCAAAGTGGTTTTGATTTGCACTTCTCTGATGATTAAAGATGATGAGCATTTTTTCATGTTTCTATTGGCTGTGTGCCTGTCTTCTTCAGAAAAGCTTCTGTTCACGTCTCTTACCCACAACAAAATGGGATCACTTGTTCTTTTCTTATTAATAAGTTTGAGTTCTTCATGGATTCTGATTTTTAGACCTTTGTTGGAAATATAACCTGAA
>CAUYPK010109717.1:0-17248 GCA_963574355.1 Loris lydekkerianus | reverse complement strand
GATTATTATTATTTTATTTTATTAAATCATAGCTGTGTACATTAATGTGATCACAGGGAACCATGCATTGGTTTTATAAACAGTTTGACACATTTTCATCACACTGGTTAACATAGCCTTCCTGGCATTTTCTTAGTTATTGTGCTAACACATTTACAGTCTACATTTACTTAGTGTCACATGAACCCTTGTATGATGCACTGTAGGTGTAATCCCAACAATCATGCACCCTCCGCCCATCCTCTCCCCTCCCTTTCTCTCCTCTCTCTCCCCTTTCCCCATATTCTTAGGTTATAACTGGGTTATAGCTTTCATATGAAAGCCAAAAATTAGTTTCATAGTAGGGATGAGTATATTGAATACTTTTTCTTCCATACTTGAGATACTTTACTAAGAAGAATATGTTCCAGCTCCATCCATGTAAACATGAAAGAGGTAAAGTCTCCATCTTTCTTTAAGGCTGCATAATATTCCATGGTGTACATGTATCATAATTTATTAATCCACTAGTGGACCAATGGGCTCTTGGGCTTTTTCCATGACTTAGCAATTATGAATTGGGCTGCAATAAAGATTATGGTGCAAATATCTTTGTTATAATGTGCTTTTTGGTCTTCTGGGTATTTAACACAATAGGCACTTTATATGCGTTGTATCGAAAGCATGTATGAGAGAGCTACTCTTATGAATCTGAATAGGTCAGAAGCATCAGAAATGTATTCACCTAGAGCTGATTTTATAAAAAGTAGTATTTCTTGGGGAGTTCTTATACTAGCCAGGAATGGAAATACCAATAGAACAAAATGAATTAAAAAGGACTTGAGAAAAAGATATGCGTGCAATTCAAAATAGCATTACAAGTCTTTTTGATATAAAATATAGTGTAAAGTGTGAAATTTTGATATAAAATATGCTGTGAAGTAATTTAAAGGAGTTAAATAATGTACATTTGGGAAACCCATTTGGTTTATTATACATTTGAATATGAGATTAAGTAATTATATATAATGGATTTGTGAACAGTCAGTAAAGCTTTACTGGAGGGCAATTACTTATCTCCTCTTTATGAATGGGCTGCTCAGCTTGGCTTTTCAATTCATGCTTTCAAGCTTCAGAAGGTTGAACAAGCAGCGTTGAGAACTATAGTTTATTAGTTCAGTTTTAGGAAGAAAGTATTCAGGGAAAGTCCTAAGCCCTTTGAAAGGTATCAGAGGCTAGGGGTAGATTGAATTAGGATTTGTTTCTTGCTACTGAAACCTTAGTATGACATATTAATTTGAAAGATGATACTGTTCTTTATTGCCATCCTGCATGAGAGGACAATATTCAACAAAACACATTGAAATTATTTTTTCTGGTTCTCTGGGGTTTCCAGTCCTTATCATTGAAGGGAAGTCTACATATTTTACTTCTCCTAAATGTTTAATTATCAAAAGGCGTCCTATATGCTCTGCTTTTTGTAACAATGCTCAGGAGTAATTGAAATCAGCAACCTACTTTAAGAAAACCATGCTGTTTAATCCATGAAACTAGAATAAAGATTCACTTGTTTAAATAATTCAAGTATGACATTTAAATCAGGTACGTTATGCACATTGTCCCCTCCCTGCAGAAGGGCACGTGAAGAACAGACAGATCTTGTTGCTCCCTGATAGGGTCAGAGAAGCTTAGCTAGAATATAGTAATGCTTAAAGCTCATTGGCTTTGCCTATGGAGCGCAAAGCAGTTACCATGACTACAAAGCTGCAGTTGCTACAGCATCCACAGCATCCACAGACTCGTCCGATGTCATGGCTTCCAGGTGGCCCAGCACGAAAGCTGTTACTTTATGTGGTTTTCAAGAAGTATCTCTGAATAGTAGTACATAGCTGAAATAATTCCCAGTAAATAAAGTTTCCTATACTTTTCTATGTAGACAGAAGGCTATTTATTCTTCAATGTGTAAGTAAATTATTGAACACAAATCTGTTCTCCTAACTAGATCATCAGAGAAATACAAGTTGAAGGAAAAAAAGTCTGTACAACCAGCATAAAGTACTGCCTTACTATCCATTTCTTAAATGTAAATTTAAATGTAATGGAGAATTTTTAAATGATCTTGCAAAAATCTATCAAGTATTTAGATGGGCAAGCCAAAGCAGCAACTCACTAGTAAGAATCAGTGGTGTTAACAAGATGGAACAGAGTCACAGAATGCATCAGAAGTGGCAACTCATCTACACCCGAGCCTCTACAATAACCAGCATCAATTAGTTATGTGTCTATGCTAAGATTAAATTCAGCCTTTAGGGTATTAAGGTTGTATAATGATATTCATGAATCTATTTTCTGAGAGAGAGAGAGAGAGAGAATGAATGAGAATGAGAGAATGAAAGTGTGGATACCTTCTTAGGATATTGACTTATTGACTTTTAGGTTGGTTGTGTAGTTTCACTACATTAGCCCTTTATCTAACACTATCCCCTTCCTGGAAGGCTGTGTAACAAGCCCCTACCAGGGTGTAATACTGCTGTCAAGTGACATTGAAAGTGCTTTGGTTTGTGAAGACAGAGGGTTTTAGAGTGAGATGAAAGAGAAAGGATATAATTTAAAACCTGAGTCTTTACTATTTGACAGATACTGTATAAGATTACTTCATTTAGCACTTGAACTATTACCATAAGGTAGTTAAACTTATTTTCATATTATAGATAAAGAAGTAGACAAGTTAAGTACAAGTTCATAAAGTAAGTGGTTGGCCTGAGATTGAAATTTATGCACCTGTGATACCAAGCCTTTTCCTTCTTTTGCTGTGTTGTGCTACCCCAGGCATGTTGTCTGAACTACAGAAATTCACATCTATTAAATAGGGCTTGAAAAACGAATGGTGGACGTGTTCACAGCATCACGGTGAAACGCTGGGAAGGGAATTTAAAGATCTTATCTAACCCCAGATGCCTGAACCACCTATAACCTTTCCATAAACCCCAGCTATAATGTCAACCAGCCAGAACTCCTCAGCTAACCAGGAACTCGATATCTCCTAGGGCAAACACTTGTGTTAGAAATTTATTCATTTTTGTTTGTTTGTTTTTTGAGAGACATCCTTACTATGGCACCCTCATCAGAGTGCTGTGGCATCACAGCTTACGGCAATCTCCAACTCCTGGGCTCAAACAATTCTTCTGCCTCAGCCTTCTGAACAGCTGGGACCACAGGTGCCCACCACAATGCCCAGCCTTTTTTCCTTTGTTGCAGTTGTCATTGTTGTTTAGCTGGCCCCGGTTGGGCTCGAACCCACCAGTCTCAGTGCATGTGGCTGGTACCACAACCACTGTGCTACAGGTGCTGAGCTGACATGTCACTTAGCTGGTCATGGGATCTGACAGGCATCCAGGCTTTGTCCTGCTTGGCTAAACCCAGGTTAGGCAGGCCTGTTGTATTCAAGGTGTGGTACATAGGCCTGGGCATGGCTGGGGAAAGTAGAGAGGAGGCTCTTCAGAGTTACACTGTCCAGAACCATGAAGGGTCTAAGGTTTTACCCTACGTGTAAGGAAACAAGTTAGCTGGCCACAGTTTCTTACATACTGGCAGAAAACATGAGAGTCCTGGTTCAGAGATAAGAGTTTATTATTCACTGCAATAGCAGTAGCCACAGTGTGAGCATTTGTCTAACCTCTCACGGGGCAATGTGAAAAGGGTCCAGTGATATAAGCAGATACAGTGGCTTGTGTTGTAGAAGAGAAACAATAAGTTTAGGGAATTTTTTGTAATGGGCAGTAAAGCCCATTTGAACTTACTCTCAGAGTCTCAGAGGAGGAAGCTATTTCTTTCTATATTCCAAGATTGTTTGCTGTACATGTGTCCTTGGAAAGCTAGTCCAGGACAAAGTCAGCCAGTGTCTCTTCTTGTGAGACATGTGGACCCTGTGCACTGGGGATTGCAGGTTCAAACCTGGCCAGTGCCTGCTAAACAAAACAAAAAACAAAACAAAACAAAGAGACATGTGGAAACAACAGAAACCCATAAGGAATTATCTACCAAAAAAATACTTCCTCTTCTCTATATAGCATACTTTTTTTCTTAGAGACAGAGTTTCACTTTGTTGCCCTTGGTAGAGTACTGTGACATCACAGCTCGCAGCAACCTCCAACTTCTAGGCTTAGGCAATTCTCTTGTCTCAGCCTCCCTCGTAGCTGGGACTACAGGCGCCTGCCACAGTGCCTGGCTATTTTTTGTTGCAGTTTGGCCGGGGCTGGGTTCATGCCCACCACCCTTGGTAAATGGGGATGGCGTCCTACCCACTGAGCCACAGGAAATTTTTATAATGTAACTAAGGAATGTTAGGGTTTGTGTTTTTGTTTTGGTTTTTGGATGGCTATTCCATATTGCTGCCTCATGATGAATTACTACTGACCAAATCTTCATATTTTCCAGCATAGGTGCAACAGCTGTACCATATCACCTCAAACTTTACTTATGTAATTATATTAAAAAAAGATGAAATTCAGGCCTTTAAATTCATTTTTAATAAACTTCTTTTTCAGAAGAGTGGGGGCACCATCATCCTAGTCCAAGCTGAACTATGGTGATAACATCCTAACTTGGTTGTTCACATCCTAGTTATTTACCTTGAAGTCCTTCTCTAAACCAGTAGTGAAGGTTGTATTTAACTACACAGAACTTAGTGTGTCCTTATTTCTGACTTCCATTTTCTATAAAATAAAACCATTTTGTACTTTCCCTTTGTTTTGGTATAAAACCTAAATTTTATCACAGGGCTGATAAGGCCCTGTCTATATTCCACCCTCAGTATAAAACACTCTTCTTCCTCTTTCTACTCCTGCCATAAAAATTGTGGGGGCAGATCCTTAAATATGTCATGCCTCAGAGCCTTCACGTTTGGAGTTCTCTTTGCCTGGAATACTCTTTCCTCATTGCTACCCTTTATCTTAACTCATTTCTATTCTAACTTGCAAATTTCAGCTTCAAAGTTATTTCTTCATGGAAACCTTTTTGACACCAATACCAGATTGCTTCCTTATGTTAAATACAATGTTGTCCCCCTTTTCACAGAATGTGCCATGTTTGTAAATAATGTAAGTCTATTTTTTTTTTTAAGTTCATAAGGCCAAGTCTGTTATGACTCCTTTGCCCAATGCAATGCCCATAACAGTGTTCAACCTACATGCACTAACTGGCTTAAAAGAGAGTGTGAAGCTTATTTGGGAAGGAATAAATTTTCCAGTTTGCCTCAAGTATAGGTTCATGGGATGAGGTGGTAGATAAATTTTAGGTTATAGTGCCTAGAATCTTCCAAGCAAGACTGAGGCATTTATTGATTGAGTGGACAATGGGGAATCTATGTGGTTTACCTAGTATGAGGTAGAGTGTGACAAAGTCAAGAGTATATGCACCTGACTTTTACCTTGGAGCCAAGGATAACACAGCCAGGCACACACACTGTGTTTATCTGTCTTGTCCTGTTACATCACTGCTCCAGAGTCACGGCTATTCGTGCTTATAAATTTAGGCTTGTTCTTATATTCAGGATCCAGAATTTCCCCATTATGTGATTTACAAATGCAAATAAGGTAACCTGACAACACAGAGTTGTAAAATTTGTAGTATTCTTGGTGCCATTGTGATTTTACTGCCAACTTGGTCTGAAAGACTAACTTAAAAATAACTCTAGAAAATGTCCTGAAAAATATATAGCCTCCCTTGAGCACAGCTCAGATTTTGTACAGGGAACAAAAACAGAACCAAACCAACATTGTTTTCTGCTTAAAAAGAAAAATCATCATTATCCTACATAAGTCGGCTGCTCTGAAATCAGAACTGCTCTGAAATCAAATCCAGAAATGACAGTGTAAATGAATATTGTTTATTTAATTGGCATGTTTTTAATTGACATATACAATAGTACTGAAACAAAAGAACTGCCAGCCTTGATTTCTATACTAAGTGACCTCTGAGTTATTTTGTCATCAATAGACTTACTAAACCAGTGGTTCTCAATCTTCCTAATGCCATGACCCTTTAATACAGTTCCTCATGCTGTGGCGATCCACAATCATAAAATTATTTTTGTTGCTACTTCATAACTATAATTTTGCTATTTCTATGAATCATAACGTAAATATATGATATGCAGGATGTATTTAGGTGACCCCTGTGAAAGGGTCATTCGACCCCCAAAGGGGTCACGACCCACAGGTTGAGAACCACTGTACTAAACAAACAAAAACAATAAAAGGAATCATCTAGGCAGAGAGAAAAAGAGCCTAGATGAAAACAGAAATTACAGTGGCAAGAAAACATGAGAGAAAGCACATATATAGGATAAATATAAATGAAAGTGACCATATAAAACAGTATTATAATAGTTCATGGTGATTAAAATATATACTGCATTAGAATGCATGACAATAATGACACAGCAGGAAGATGGAAAGTAAATCTAAACTATTCTGTGTTTGTAGTCTTATGAAGTGGTAAAAATAAGTATTTGCATTTTTTTTAAGGATGCATGAGTTCAACTCTCAAATTGTGCTTTCTAAAAGCCCAGTAAACATGGCTGACTATTCCCATGTCAGCTTCTTTTGATGTCACTCACTCACCACATTGCCACTTTCTTCCAAGCATCCTTCCACTTCTGCTTCCTCTATAAATTTTCCAGGTCAGAATTCAAGGGCAGAGTAGTCTCATTATTTTCTGTGTCATCTGAGCAGTCAACTTGCAGCAAGTCAAGAATTTGTAAGATTCATTGCCTTATAGAGCAACAGCTGATGTCTAGATGTTCAGCTCATCGTCCCTTCAATGTGTCACCTCTCTGATGTAGACCATTAAAGTCTTGTACCTGGCTGGATAGTGTCTAGTAAACCCCTCACTCATCTCTCTTCTTCTATCCTCCACTCAACCTGCTGCTTCTCTCTTTTGCAGATCTAAGGAGCAAGCGTATTTTACTTACTTCTATTCATTGTCCTCTCAATTCAATCTGTTTCTTTTAAGCAAAGACTGACTATCCTTTCAGGAACATGTTCTCATTCCATTCCACCAGGTCTGGGAGACAGTGATGAGCTTCTGTGTATGTTTACTTGTTGAAATTGATATTTTTTTAATTTGTGGACTAGTCATCATGTTCTATGCATCTTTGTAGCTGTCATTTCCTATACACTTCAAATCATTTCCTTCTCTCTCGATATTGATGTAGATGAAACACAGACTTGAGTCAGATCACCTTCCTCCAAAATCCCAGCTCCAGGGACAGAGAAATAGCCATGGAGAGTGTTCATAATTTTTCCTCATCTTTAAAGTGACAATAAAGGAAATAGTAGTATCTATTCTTATTTGGGATTTGGGGTATTTTTTTTGAAGTAATATAAATAGAACTCTTAATCACTTTTGCCAAACTGTCAGTAAATATTGGCTTTTGTTCTTCTTCCTTCTTTGTTATTTCTTCTCTTAGCTGCCCTGTTTTATGGTTGTATGTGATGATTTTTTAAAATTTCCTTCACATTTAAGTTTAGCAATTTTTCCAATCTCTGTCTAATTTATTTTTTTTTTAAACAGAGTCTCAAGCTTTCGCCCTGGGGAGAGTGCCATGGCATCACAGCTCACAGTAATCTCAAACTCTTGGGCTCAAGCGATTCTCTTGCCTCAGCCTCCCAAGTAGCTGGGACTACAGATGCCTGCCACAGCATCTGACTGTTTTTGTTGTTGTTGCAGTTGTCATTGTTGTTTTAGGTGGCCCAGGCCGGAGTTGAACCTGCCAGCCTCGGTGTATGTGGCTGGTGCTATAACCACTGAGCTATGGGCACTGCCCGATCTCTGGCTAATTTGAACACAAAATTTTCCCTGTGTCAATTTCCAATTTTTCTCTCTATGCATGCTATTCTCTTGTCACTCCACTTCTGCCTTTAAATGCTGCAGAAAACAGTTTTCTTTCCCACCTACAAGCCTTTCCAAAGGTGCCTGTTTTATCCCCTGTAAGTGGTGTTCTCCGTGACCTCCCTGTCTTCATTTCATCTCTCCCTTCCATTTCTACCCTGTCCTACCACTTTCTTCTCTAGCAGGGAAGGTGAAGTGAATCTGCAATGCTGATCCTCTTAGGATACTTGCACAAATGCACATACAGGTGATCCTTGAGCAATGCTGCATTGGTCTATTTATATGCAAATTTTCTTCCTTCTTTGCCACCCCAAGGCAACAACCCCTCCTTTTCTTCTTCCTTCTCAGCCTACTCAATATGAAGATTAAGAGAATAAAAACCTATGATGATTCATTTCCAGTTAATAAATAGTGAGTATAATTTCTCTCCTTATGATTTTCTCACTAACAGTTTTTTCTAGCTTACCTTGTTGTAAGTATAAAATATATAATACATACCACATACAAAGTACATGTTAATCAACTGTATATGTTATAATAATGCTTCTGAGCAGCAGTAGGCCATTAGTAATAGTTAAATTTGGGGGGATATGAGGAACTTCAACTGTGCAGGGTCAAGCCCTCCATCCCTCACCCTAATGTTGTTCAAAGGTCAATTATATTTTGCATTTGAATGTCAAAGACCTTCAATGTCCTGTGTTTCTGATTTAGGAAGTTACTTAATGCTCCCGACATATACAAGCAATCTAGCTTTGAAGAGCTAAAAATTAAGTTGCACGTGACAGGAAGAATGTTAGGAGGCATCCTGTTTAGCCAAGGATGAGCCTATGCTCTACCAGCTAATAAATTTAGCAGCAGTAGGATCTCCAAAAGGAAGTGAGGGCAGGAGAGGGCAACATGAGGGTACCAAGCTGGAGAGGGAGGGATAATGTGGCCAAAATGGGAAAACCACATAAAGGCACAGAAGTCAGATGCTATCTTCCCATATCAGCCAGTTATTAGCCTTAGTACACACAGCCACACTGGGGGAAAAAAATGCAAGTGATTGATTGATTTAGTCAGCACTTCAAAGACTATAATTTAAATATTTGGGGTTTGCTTTGGCAAATTGAAAACACCCTAAC
This sequence comes from Loris lydekkerianus, assembly GCA_963574355.1. Classification (NCBI taxonomy): domain Eukaryota; kingdom Metazoa; phylum Chordata; class Mammalia; order Primates; family Lorisidae; genus Loris; species Loris lydekkerianus. The sequence continues at coordinate 8,252 of CAUYPK010109717.1, read as the reverse complement.
AAAGAACTTTCACACCTAGATGTTTAATAGGGTCTTGAAACCTTTTTATTTCTATTACCAACACAGTTTCTGAGAAAATCCCTTTGATGTCAAGGAAACCTTTCTATATAACTCCTAAGAGTATTTGTTGTTTTTTTCTAAGAAACAGGAAGTTGCTCACTTTCTTTGAAGAAAGTAAACCAGAATGCTAAAAGGCACTTTTTGCAGGTCACGACTTCAATCCCTAGGTAGAACAGAGGACTCCATCACTCCTTCATTAATTTCTACTATACGAAGCCAGCCCGTTTAGCAAATGCAGCCCTGTTTTCCCTCTAGCCTAGGGGGCGCAAGATATTACTTTAGTTCTACTAGGACCTTGTGTGCTGAGAGGCTGGCTGAGTCATGCTCTCAGGAACAATTCAGGAATTATTCAACTAAATTCCTTAATAAACTCACTAACTTTCTGAATCAGATAACTTTTACAAACCATTACAGTATAACAAAAGAGTATTTATACACACACGCACACAAAACATACACATGTGTATACACACACATACACACACACACTACAAATTGAGTATCCCTTATCCGAAATGCTCGAGATGAGATGTACTGTGGCAGTTAGATTTTTTTGAATTTTGGAATATCTGAAAATAAACTATCTTGGGGATTGGATGCAAGTCTAAACATAAAATTCACTTATATTTCATACACACCCTATAACATATCCTGAAGGTCACTTTATATAATACTTTTAATAATTTTGAACATAAAACCAAATTTTGACTATATCTTAACTTGGATTCATCATGTGAGGTCAGGTATGAAATTTTACACCTATGACATCACATTGATGCTCAAAAAGTTTTGGATTTTGGAGCATTTCAGATTTTAAATTTTTGGATTAGGAGTGTTCAACCTATATGTAGTATCATTTTATACGGCAGGAAGGAACTCAATATTCTTCAGTCTTTAATAGACATCTGTGATGGAGGATACACAGAGATGCTTAGTCATATTCCTGTGTTCAGTGTTGTTTTGCCATGCAGCTCACTGAGGAGAGAGTACATAGTGGGCATCAGATTCTCAGAGGAGTCTTTGAAACTTCCTTAGACAGAATAAGCCAGGAATACTGCACTAACAAATATAATCTAGAGTAACGAGGACTTAGCATACCAATATTTCATGTCCTCCTTATGAATATATGTGCAATGCAGTTTGATTGGGGGTAGGAGAAGGCCACTTCCAGAATAATGGAAGCGCCACCATCTGAATCATGGCCTTCTTGGTTACTATGGCAGGGGAAAAAATAGCATGGGCATCTCCCATTTGTCCTTCTATGATTCCTATGATGTTCCATAGGAATACTTGCCTCTTCCACTTGCTTTAATTTGTTAGCAACAACTCATCATGTGACCCCACCTAACAATAATATGTCTGGGAAGTATAATTTTTTGTTCGCCTAGAAAGAGAAAACCAGATATTTGTTTTGCAAGAAGAACTTCTCTCATGGACCCTAAGGAGACCTGTGGTAATATATTTATCAAATAATATTATGAAAAATTACAACCTCCATTAGTAGCTGAAATTCTGAAGGGCAACATTACCTATGTATATAATGGATAAAAAAAATGTAAAGGATCTGCAATTAAGTTATAGGGGTCTTGGAGTTTTGTTTCCTACTAACATTTATACTTGTAAACTGAGAAAAAGGAGGACAGGACCTAGAAATGCAGCACAGATTGTAGTAACAATTATGTCTTTGGTCACATAATTCCATTTAGGAAGACAAAAATGCTTTCAATGATGTACAGCATTTTAGTATAAAAACGATTTCAATTTTTGGACATAAAAGCATAAAATGATTTGAATCACAGCGGAAATAGATTGTTGACATGGGGAAAGTACTTTACAATTTCACTTATGTCATTTTGGAATTAAAGGAGATTTGAATGCACCAGGAAAGTCCATGCTGAAAGGCATTCCAGTTCAGAATGGCATACATGCCAATAATCATAATTATTATTATCTGGTAAAAAAAAGGCAAGGCTAAGATTAACACAACTTTGTAGTAAGAGGAGAACTTTGAATTTATTTTTATTGCCCAGGCTCTTTCTCCTCACAGCTACTGGAGTTATCTCACCATGTTCTTCTGTTTAAAACCTTTCCGTTCCTTGTCAAGTACAGGCTGAAATGCAAACTCTCTGACACACACTCCAGAGTTTGAGGTCATGTTGCCCCTGCCTTCTTCAATTTAAGTCTGTACCATAACCGCTTCATTCCATTATCTTGAACCCCACACCACTTCCCCTACGCTGTGATCCACTGACTTTGGGTATTTTACATGTAGTTAGTAACCACCATGGAGGAAAATAATTAGCAAAGAAACATTATTAAAATATTCTGGTTGTAATCCTGCAAAGATAAACTTTTAACTGCAACATGCTTTCTTATGTGAAGTAAAAACAAAGAAAATTCATGCTTGAACTTTCACAGGCTCATTTGGTTCTCATATTCCATTTTGTAAAAGCTGAAATGTAGACCATTAATTAAAGCCCTGGGACTTTTATAAGATTTTTTTCCCAGTTCTGTATGTTACAAATGCTACTAATAAATGAAATTCAAAAGTATATTAGTAATAACACATTAACGTTTTGATATATAGTAATATTGACACAAGAAAGAACTTCTCAATTCTGGGAATCACTTGAAGTGGGTCTTGGCTTCACACAAGAAGGAATTCAGGACTAGGCTGACAGTGTAAAGTGAAAGTGAGTTTTATTTAAGAAATAAAAAAATCTACTCCACAGAGAGTTGAATCTAGTTCTTCCTAAGGAGGAGAACTGGCCCCAGGGGTCATTTAGCCCTTCTCCTTAAGCAATGGCTTAATCACAGGCTAAAGAAATATTCATGTTATTGCTTGGAAAGAGGTGGTGTTTTTCTAGAATTAGGGCGATGCCCTCCTTTTGACTAAATATGGTTGAACTGGAAGTGTCATGGCGTCAGGTGCATGGTGGGAGTGGGAGGCCTTCTTAGAAACTTCTATGGTAATGAAATATATAATGAAGCAGCAAGGTCAAGAAGTAATCGCTCGCTATCTTGGCTCGAACCAATTTACTTGTCCTGCCCCTCATCCTCTTTTGATCAGGGTGCTTCAAAACTTTGAGAATTCCTGACTTAGTTAAGTAACTCCTGCAACTATGAAGCATGCCTGAAACAGCACCTGCCCATTGCCTGTCTCAATATCATATTAAGATGATTAATAATAATTGTGTACTCCTCCTTCAGTGCCCTCCTTTTCCACCCCTTTACTCAGTCAGTACAAATAATCTTCCATTATGTTATTCCTCATCTTTCTCCACATTCATGTATCAGAATATGTAAATATATCAGTAAGACTTTTTTCCCCCACTAATAGTAGAAAACTCAACCCTAACTCATTTGGATGAAGAGCACATATGTAGCTTCAGGTATGACTCAAATAATACAGTAAGGATTCAGCTCCCCCCACCTTTCCTGAGTTGGTGGCTACTCAAAATGCTGTACTAATACTATCATCAGCTGTTGAATTCCTCAGTTCATTTTCTCACGTGAAAGCATGAGACACTTGTGAAGTAGCAAAAGCAACCAACTTTAAGCAAGTACACCTCCAGACAGGGAGGGGGCCTACTGAGGAAGATCAGCAAGCCATAGCGCAAGAGCACCCTCCAGTAGTGGGGGCGGGAGTAGGCGTGGGCACACATCCCAGGGACAGTCACCCTGGGGTCTCTGTGCCATTACTTTTTCTCCTGTCTGGCCTCTCCTCCTTTGTGACGTTGTTTCTTATTTTTTTTATTTCCCTTGATCAACACAGATGTTGTCTCCTTCCTGCTGTTGTGTGGAGGAAGTTTTCTACCTTCTACCGCGTCTGGAAACCCCAGGGGGCGGGGGGAGCTGTACAGTATAATGAGTCTGGTGTTGTTTCTGTTACGTTGCATGTGATAGTTGTGCCCCCACATCTTGTTATTGTGACAGTATTGTCTCTTACTCAGCCTCACATCTGTTCATGTGCTTTCGTGTTCTCTGCTCATGTCTCACTCTCCTTACACTAACACCCCACACTCTGTGACACGTGTGGCTACCCTTACCTGGTGGTGTGTTTGCTTACTCAGTAGCCCATGTTTTGCCCAGCCTGGTCCGTACTTCCCCTGTTCATGTCTCGATTTCCCACCTATGCTAACACCACCATCACCAGTGTGCCCTTCTCCCGCCTGGGCTGAACATCCTCAAAGCACCTCCATCCAGTGTTCCCACTCAAGGCCTTCACTGCCACAGACTTGATGTGCAATTTCAAGTCTGCGTCTCTCATTCTGTGCTCTCCCAGACAATTTAACTAGGCTGTGCCTTGCCATGCCCAGGATTGCTCAATAGTTATTTTGGCATCTACATGGTCACCACTACTCCTTAGAGGCAGGGATTATACATGTGTCTTATCTATTTATGTTTATATCCTTTGATGTCCCCTGTGATAACTGATTACATGTGTCAACTTGATTAGAACATAGGGTGCACAGATATTTGGCTAATCATTATTTCTGCGTGTGCCTGTGAGGAGTGTTTCTGGATGAGATTAGCTTTTGAATGGGTCATCTAAGCCAAAGAGATGATCTTCCTCAATGTGGGAGGGCACCATGTAATCCATTGAGGGCCTAAGTACAACAAAAAAAAAGAGAGGAGAGAATTCAAGCAGCATCTGTGGCTCAGTGGGTAGGACACTGCCACTGAGGGGGGTGGGTTTGAACCTTGCCCTGGCCCAACTGCAACAAAAAATAGCTGGGCATTGTGGCGTGTCTTTAGTCGCAGCTACTTGGGAGGCCTAAGCCCAAGAGTTGGAGGTTGCTGTGAGCTGTGACACCACGGCACTATACTGAGGGCAACAAAATGAGACAGTCTCTTAAAAAAAAAAAAAAAAAAAAAGAAAGAAAGAAAGAAAGAGAAATTTCTCTCTCTGAATGCTTGAGTTGTAACACCCATCTTCTGCCCTTGCCATTAGAAAGTTCCTGATTCTCAGACTTTGGAAACTTGAACTGAGGCTACACCACCAGCTTTCCTAGGTATCTAGCTTGCAAACAGCCGATTTTGGGGCTTCTTGGCCTCCTTTTTTTTTTTTTTTGAGACACAGTCTCATTATGTTGTCCTCAGTGGAGTGTTGTGGCATCACAGCTCACAGCAACCTCAAACTCTTGGGCTTAAGTGATTCTCTTGCCTCAGCCTCCCAAGTAGCTGGGACTACAGGCGCCCGCCACAACACCCAGCTGTTTTCTTTGTTATTGTAGTTGTCATAGTTGTTTAGCAGATCTGGGCCGGGTTCAAACCCGCTAGTCCCAGTGTATGTGGCCAGTGCCCTAACCCCTGAGCTACGGGCACCAAGCCAACTTCTTGGCCTCCTTAATTGCAGATGCATACCTAAAATAATTTATATATATATATATATATTACATATATATATATATATATAACAACATATATTTATATATATTTCTTCTGTCTTTTTTTTTTTTTTTTTTTTTTCCTGGAAAATCCTAGTTAATACATCCCCTTAAACACATTCGTAGTTTAAAGGATTAGATAATGCCCTTCCACATTGAGGAAGATCATCTCCTTGACTTAGTTGACCCATTCAAAAGCGAATCTCATCCAGAAATATCCGTAAAGTGATATTTATTGTGTTGAATTGCCAAACTGAAACCAAGATCAATACCATGAACATATCCACATGCAATCACACACACACACGCACACACTCTTGCCTGCAATGTCCTGAGAATGACTCCTCCTGGTCCTGTCATTCTCTCTGCTGCTCAAAAAAGCATAAAAAACAAACAAACAAACATTTGGGGAAAAATATGAATTTGCAAATAAACTTAAATTTTATAAAGAATTTTTCTAAGTCACCAATGCTTTACAGTCTGATTGCAATGAGCACGAATGGAATAAAGAAGGATAAAACTTGTGATAGGGACTGCATTTCAAATTTAGGTAAAAATGCAATTGCTCACAGGCAGACTTGCTTTAAGTAGAATCTGTTTTCTTTCAGACTGTAGTTTTATGAGCTGGTGTTGCGACTGTCTGGGAAATTCAGAAACGTAAGGGCTGCTCACACTTGCTCTCCCTGACTAGCACCTGCTACAACACCTGGCTAGCTTTTCTATTTATTCTTATCATTATTATTATTATTTAGTAGAAATGGGGTCTCATTCTTTGCTCAGGCTGGTGTCCTTGAACTCCTGAGCTCAAATAATCTACTCACTTTGGCCTCCCAGAGTGCTCGGATTGTAGGAGTGAGCAACCTGCCTGGCCACTCACTTGTGTTGCTTTGAGTCTATAACTCTGCAAAGCAATTTGTATTCCCCAATCAAAAGTATTTACCTTTGCCTTGACAAAAGATTCCATTTTTTGAAAAAATCTCATTTCCATAGTGCCTCTAGAATTTATTAATGTTCCCTGGAAAGACATTCATCCATATTTTGTAGATACAGCCCTATTGCATGTTGATATTTGGAAAATGGCTAGTTAATTCTTCCACTGTGAACTTGGGCATGCAAATTTAAAGACTGGGTAGGTAAATTTTCTAGCTCCGTTTTCAATTTTTTTATTCCTAGAGAATGTGAATTTCTTTGTGATTAAATGATCTAAAATATACTTTTCTATCAAATTAAAAAGCGAATTGGATAATTTATCTGAGTGTATTTATTCATGACTCAACTTTCATCTAATATCATTTTTACCTGAATTTGTAAGTGGGTGAGCTGTTTGAAATTAAGCTCCTCTCACTCATCACATAATTGTGAGAGCAATGTAATATGTTATTGTCGGAGAAGAGATTATCCTAAGTGGACTTTAACATATTTGTGTTTTATCTGTGGAAGACGGTAGAGAAATGACCAGGGAAGTGATCTGAATACCTACATTTATTCTGACTGAATTTCATAGGTATGCTGTTTCATACTTCAATCTTTTTCTCCACAGGAATTTTACTGTGTCCTAAAACTGCCAGATACTTAGCATAGCAGGTAATACAGGAGAGAATCTGTTTGTAGTTAGAAGAATCTTGGTAGGTGACTTAAAATGCACTTATGTTTCTTTTTTATTATTATTATTTATTGTTAAATCATAGCTGTGTACATTAGTGCAATCGCCTGTACCCATTCTAAGATGCACCATAGATGTGGCCCCACCCATTGCCCTCCCTCCACCCAAACCTCCCCCCTCCCTTCCCCTTCCTTGGCCCTTTCCCCATAGTCTTGTGCCATAGTTGGGTTATAGCCTTCATGTGAAAGCTATAATTTAGCTTCATAGTAGGGCTGACTACATTGGATACTTTTTCTTTCATTCCTGAGATACTTTGCTAAGAAGAATATGTTCCAGCTCCATCCATGTCAACATGAAGGAGGTAAAGTCTCCATCTTTCTTTAAGGCTGCATAATATTCCATGGTATACATGTACCACAGTTTTCTAGTCCAGTCGTGGGTTGATGGGCACTTGGGCTTCTTCCATGACTTAGCAATTATAAATTGGGCTGCAATAAACAGTCTGGTACAGATGTCTTTGTTATATTGTGACTTTTGGTCTTCTGGGTATAAACCTAGAAGAGGAATTATAGGATCGAATGGCAGGTCTATTTTTAGGTCTCTAAGTATTCTCCAGACATCCTTCCAGAAGGAACGTATTAGTGGGCATTCCCACCAGCAGTGTAGAAGTGTGCCCTTTTCTCCACATCCACACCAACATCTCTGGTTTTGGGATTTTGTTATGTGGGCTACTCTTACTGGGGTTAGGTGACATCTCAAAGTAGTTTTGATTTGCATTTCTCTGATGATTAAGGATGATGAGCTTTTTTTCATGTGTTTGTAGATCATGCGTCTGTCTACTTTAGAGAAGTTTCTCTTCAAGTCCCTTGCCCACCCTGAGATGAGGTCACTTGTTCTTTTCTTGCTAATAACATTTGAGTTCTCTGTGGATTCTGGTTATTAGACCTTTATTGAAGGTATAACCTGCAAATATTTTCTCCCATTCTGAGGGCTCTCTGCTTGTTTTACTTACTATGTTCTTGGCTGTGCAGAAACTTTTTAGTTTGATCAGGTCCCGGTAGTGTATTTTTGGTACTGCTTCAATTGCCTGGGGAGTCCTCCTCATAAAATATTCACCCAGGCCGATTCCTTCAAGAGTTTTCCCTGCACTTTCTTCAAGTATTTTTATAGTTTCATGTCTTAGGTTTAAATCTTTTATC
>CAUYPK010109713.1:0-32073 GCA_963574355.1 Loris lydekkerianus | reverse complement strand
AAGCCCTAAATTAGTTTCATAGTAAGGCTGAGTACATTGGGTACTTTTTCTTCCATTCTTGGGATACTTTACTAAGAAGGATATGTTCCAACTCCATCCATGTAAAGATGAAAGAGGAAAAGTCTCCATCTTTCTTTAAGGCCGCATAATATTCCATGGTGTACATATACCACAATTTATTAATCCATTCGTGGATCGATGGGCACCTGGGCTTCTTCCATGACTTAGCAATTATGATTTCCTCAGTTTTCCAGTTTATGTGCAGTCTTTATACTATTCAGAGAAAATGTTTTATATTTCCATGCTATCAGTTGTAATATCCCTTTTTTCATTTCCGATTGAGTTTATTAGAGTCTTTTAGTTTTTTTGTTTTTGGTTACTCTAACAAGAGGTCCATTGATTTTGTTTATCTTTCAAAGATCTGACTTTTTGTTTCATTATTCTTGTCTGTAATTCTGCTATCATTCCATTTATTTCTGCTCTGACCTTATTTATTTTTTTTTCTTCTGCTGGGTTTAGGATAAGTTTTCTCTTCCTTTTCTAATTCCTTGAGATGATTTATTAGATTGTTAATTTGCAAACTTTCTGTCTTTTTTGATCTAGAGGTGTAAAATTATAAATGTTCCTCTCAGGACTGCTTTTGCTGATTCCACAGATTTGCTTAAATCTTGATCCCCTTTATCATTTAGTTCAAAAGATTTATATGATGTCCACCATAATTCCTTGAGTGATAATCATTCAGCAGTAGCTGGTTTAATTTCCATAACTTTATGTACAATTGAGTATTTCTGTTGGAGTTAGTTTCTAATTTTATTCACTGTGGTCTGAGAAGATACATGGTATAACTTCTACTTTTTTTATTTAGTTGAAAAATGTTTTGTGGCCTAAGATGTGATCAATCTTGGAAAATGTTCTTTGTACTGGTGAGAAGACTATATATTTACTAGTTTGGGGATAGAATGTTCTGTAAATGTCTATTTGGCCCATTTGCTCTAGAGTCCCATTTAAGTACTATGTTTCCTTATTTTCTGCTTGAAATATGTGTCCAACTCTGTCAGTGGCATGTTAAAGTCCCTGGTTGTTACCATGCTGCTGTTTATCACTTTGATTAGATATAGCAGGGTTTGCTTCATAAATCCAGGTATGTGTTTGTTTGTTGGGTGCATAAATATTTAGGATTGTTATATCTTCTCATTGAATTGTTCCCTTTACCATTATATAATGGCCATCTTTGCCTTTCTTTACTTTTGTTGCTTTGACATCTATATGAGCTAGGCTGACAGCATAGCATTCTGCTGTGGACAACAGAGTAAGACTCTGTTTAAAAAAAAAAAAAGTTGGGCTCAGCACCCATAGCTCAGGAGTTAGGGCGCTGACCACATGCAACAGGGTTGGTGGGTTCTAACCTGGCCCCAGCCTGACAAACAAACAAAAATAGCCGGGTATAATGGTAGACACCTATAGTCCCATCTACTTAAGAGGCTGAGGCAAGGCAATGACTTGAGCCTAAGAGTTTGAGATTGCTGTGGGCTGTGATGCCACAGCACTCTATGAGGGCAACATAGTGAGACTCTGTCTCAAAAAGAAAAGTTTATCAGAAGGAAAACAATTGCATTGTAATTTTTAGGTCTTAAATTTAAAATTTTCCTTAAGCAATTTTTAGTTTTCCACATCAATGTTTGAAATTAGCTGTTTTTAATTTTAAAACATTTTAAAGTGATAAAAAATTTAATTGATAAAATAATTTTAAGTGATAAAAAAATTACTTTTAAAGAAGACAAATGACACATGGTATACGTTATAACACACAATAAAAAATTCAAACAAGAAATATGGTCCTTTAAATCATGAAACAACTATCTAGATCAGGCATCCTCAAACTTTTAAAACATGGGGCCAATTCACTATCCCTCAGACCATTGGACAGCCGGACTATAGTTTAAAACAAAAAACTATGAACAAATTCCTATGCACACTGCACATATCTTATTTTGAAGTAAAAAACAAAGCGGGAACAAACACAAATCACACCACTTCATGTGGCCCACAGGCCGCAGTTTGAGGATGCCTCATCTAGATAATGTTAACATGGAAATTTATTAGAGACTTTAGTAACACTACCAGGAATTAGGGAATTTTCCCCTATCACCACTAGGTGTACCAGACAGATAAAATAAGGGGACAGTCAAACTAACACTAGAAATTGATTGAGGGATTTACTGTAGTGTATCCACAGAGCACAGCAGTGATCCTGAAGGCTGAATTTGGGGACCAGTTATTCCTTCATCAATATGTCTTCAACACCTGACATTTGTCAGACATTCTAGGTGCTGAGGGTAGGATCCTGAGTAAGAAAGACAAGATATATGTATATTCTGGAGTGAAATTCAAAACAGTAAATAGAGGAAAAAATTATTTTAGAAAATTAGAAGTGTTACCAAGAAAAAAAATGATATAATGTGTTAGAGTGAACTGAAATGGTGAAAGAAGTCCACTTCATAGGTGATTGTTAAGGATGTACTCTCCATGGAGGTAGTTTTTGAACTGAAATCATGAATGTTGAGGAGTCAATCATTTGAACATAAATTTTTTCAAATCAGATGGAACAGTAAATGCAGAGTTTAAACCTAGAACTAGAAGTCTGAGAAGCAGTGGACATTCCAGCAGGTGAGTAAGATACATCCATATGGTGGTAAATGCAGAAGTCAAGTGCAGTGGCCACAAGGGAGATCTTACTGCAGGTATCCTGACCTCTTGCTCCAAACAAAGGAGCTCCAGTCATGAAAAGGTGATTATCAGGGCCCAGGTCTGAAGGAGGACTGGAAGTCAATGCAGAATGTTAAAATGGGCACTTGGGTCAGAACCAAAGCAGGGTTCCACCTGAAAATAAAAGACATACAAGAGGAGAGGTCTGGAATTAAAGTCCAGGTTCCTATTATCATGATACTAAAGGGGATACTTCAACACAGAGACAGTACATCATGGATAAGTTTAATTATAGTTGTTTTCAACACTAACACATCACCTAAAATATTGATTGACTACATCCTTATTAGTTTCAGGCTTATTAATCCTAGACTGGATGCCAGTAGAGGTGAATCTCAGTCAAATGTTAGAAGATTATTGAATCTGCTGGGGGTAGCTATAAATAAAGGAGACTTAACACAATCACTCATCAACATGTACTTTACCAGGGAGGGATTCCAGGGAATAGATTGGAATAAGAACACAAAGACCACCAATGAGAGGGTTCCAGCTTTCTTTCTATTAATTAAGAATTTAATTATAACATTGTTGGTATTCCTTTAAATCTTGCTTTAAAATTGCATCCTTCATTTTAATTATAGGAAGTCCATTTCTTGGCTAAATTATGCTAATTAATGTTTTGTTCTTATAAAACAGCATGTTTTTAACATGTTTGCTAAAATCAGCTTATGAAATTTTACCAATAATAAATACAGTTGTTTGGATCAAGACTACACTCCAGATATCACTTGCTGGGACCAAAAGTCTTGAGAGATACCATTTATTAAGTAACTTAAAAAGCACCACTATATTCTAAGCACAATGCTAGATATTGTAAATACACAGGAGACTTAAACACACTTTTTAACCTTTAGACTTCGTAGTCTACTGGATGTGGCAAACAATTGTGGATTCATGGTATTCAGCATTTGAAAAAGTATGCTCACCACCCTAGTCCAAACCATAATCACTTCACCTGGATTATTGAAAGAATGTCCTTACCGGTACCAATTTTCCCAGCATCATGATATAGATAGAACATACCTCCCATGTTCAACTTCAAGTGCCTCCACATCCCCACCCTAGGGATTAAATGGGAGATTCACTCAGAGTTTAAAAACTGAGAAGTATACAGAAAGTGGTAAATACTTCTTTAATAGAGGAGCAATTAAGGGATTGTGATGGGACAGAGTCAGAATGGAAAAGATAACAGATGCTTAATAGTGGGTTCAGCACATACTTATAGATGAAGAAGTAAAGATAAATATTGTGATAGTAGTTCAGGAAGATTTAATTTCAAGATGAGGGTAGCAACAAAGATGTCATATTATGTCCTGTGGCATTCAGATGAAACCTCAATAAAACATGCCCAGATTTCCTTAATCCTGATCTTTAACTCAAATCTCTCAGCTCTGGTACTTGAGTAGCTTCATAATCCCCTGCTTGATTTCCTGAGTGCGTACCCCATATACAATGGGGTTGAGTGCTGGTGGAATGAGGTGGTGTAGGACATTGAGAAGAATAGGTACCTCAGAAGGCACGGTTTTTTTTCCTGCTTTGTTTGTGAAGATGAAGACTAGCAGCAGTGTATAGAAGAAAAGTATAAGGATCAAATGGGAACCACAAGTACTCAAAGCCTTGGTAGCAGCACCCCCTGACTGCAGGTGCATAACAGCCCTCAAGATAAAGCAGTAAGATAGCAAAATTAGCACCAGGTCAGAACCTAGTAGACACCAAACACTTACAAACTGGTAGAGCTTATTTAGGTGAATATCCCCACAAGAAAGCTTTGCTACAGAAATGTTGGCACAGATACAATTCTCCACCACATTGCTGGCACAGTAGTTGAGCCTAGCAGCTAAAACTGGAGTGGGCAGTGTAGCCAGCAGATTGCGGAAGATGATGAACATGGCTGCATTAATGACAAACTGTTCAGTGATGATGGATGGGTAACGCAGCGGGTGGCAGATGGCCACATAACGGTCATAGGCCATGACCAGAAAGGTGGAGGATTCCATGGGAAGGAAGGTATTCATGATGAACATCTGTAGGAAGCAGCCTGCAAAGCTGATGGGCTTCATGTTGAACCAGAAGATGAGCAGGACCTGCCAGAATCAATGTTATCAAGAACTCTGTACATCCTTTCTCATTCCAGAGTACCCAACCCATGGGAAAACCTTTGGATAGGTTCAACCATCCCTTTCCCCAAACTACACTACGCTAATCCCAAGTGACACCATATTCTCATTTCAAATACCTTCTTTGTGCCTACTCATTTCCAGAACCTAACTTATACCCTTTCCTTCCATCTGGAGAACAACCTATAATTTTTAAAATGTTTATTTATAGCCCTGTCCTCTCCGAGGCTCCACAGTTCTTATCTACCCTTTGGACAGAGTGCATCTGTCCAAAATAGAATATATGTATCACAGGAACATCAAAACACTTACAGTTGGACACACTCTAATTTTTTTATACACATAAGAAACCTTTTCAGATTATGTTTCCTATCTCAGTAGATGATATAAACATAAATCCAATTACATTTTAGAAAGTAAATACCAAAGCCTTTAAGTATAAGAATGATACAGTTCAGGGTCAAAGAGAATCTCCCTAAAGGTAAAAAGGCTGGAACTTGGAATATCACTAACTCAGACATTAAGAGAGAGCCTTTCTCTTGAGAAATAATAAAAACTTAAAAAGACATGGGCATTGAGAATGAGGGGGCATATCTGGGAGCTGCAATGGACCTGATGTGCTGGTTTGAGTAACTCATTAAGCATTTTCCTTCAGGAAGGGAAAGATCTACAGTAGCAAAACATGGTACTGTTTAGAGAAAGATGGCTGAGTGCCTGAAAGAAATTCCAGGGTGAGTCTGACCTTAGGGATGACTGTGAGGCAGAGGATGACATCCAGAACAGAGAGGATAGCAAGCAGGTAGTACATGGGCTCATGCAGAGATGCCTCCTGGCGGATGGCCAATAGCAGCACAAAGTTGGCCCCAATCGCCAAAACCAAGAGAGGAGCCAGGACAATAGATAGCCAGTGTTGTGTGTCCTGCATTCCTGGGAAGCAGATCATCAGGAATTCAGTCACCTGGGACTCTGTGTTGTTGGGGGATAATGCCATGACTGGCAGGTGGGACTAAAAATGGCTGAAAGGAAAGAGGCAAAAATTGGTGGTTTGACTCATTCATTTATAACCTGCTAACTAATCTATCTACCTCCACTTTAGGCTGTCAGGTTTATCCACAAGCCTACTGAGATAATACTCTGTCTAAATTTTAAATTGTACCACATCACTTCCTGTTAAAAAATAATTTCCTTGGCACTCATAACTTTATGGATAAAGAAAAACTCTCTCCACTGGAGTATATTCCAAGTCTAGACGGATTCCATAGTTCCCTGCACACCTGAAGAACCTAATTTGCTTTGTCTCCGCCCTGTCTTTTTACATACATCATACCTTGTCCTAGAATCTACACTTTTTCCTCAAATAACTAACTTATGATTATCCCATTCCATTCATATCAAGAGTTACATTTCTTAAAAATGTTTTTCTTCTTACTCATTTTAGACCCCTTTCCTTTCCATTGCCCTTCTACAATTCTTAAATAACTCTGAATCATACAGAAGCATTAATAACATTTTCTTATATTCATCAATGTTTCCTATTTGTATTTTTTTTATTATTAAATCATACCTGTGTACATTAGTGCAATCAAGGGGTACAGTGTGCTGGTTTCATATACAATCTGAAATATTCTCATCAAACTGTTCAACGTAGCCTTCATGGCATTTTCTTAGTTACTGTATGTGGACATTTGTATTCTGCCTTTTAGTAAGTTTCGCCTGTACCCATTCTAAGATGCACTGTAGGTGTGGCCCCATCCATTACCCTCCCTCCACCCTACCGTCTCTCCTCCCTTCCCCTTGGCCCTTTCCCCATATTCTTGTGCTATAGTTGGGTTATAGCCTTCATGTGAAAGCTATAATTTAGCTTCATAGTAGGGCTGAGTACATTGGATACTGGCATGGGCATTCCACCCGATTAATGTGGACAGTGCTCCCCTAGGGTTTCCAAGACAGTTCTGGAATTTTGGGGAATAATCTGAGTAAACTCAGCTGAACTTGGCTCCTCCAAGTGCTCATATTCAGTGTGTAGATGACTTACTAATCTGTAGCCCCTCAAATAAACTGTCTGTCTGAGGACGCTAGACAGATGATAAATTTTCTTGAGGAGGAAGGATTTAAGGTGTCAAAGGAAAGCTGGATTGTGCAGATCTGGAGTTACGTACTTAGGCTTTGTTCTTTCCCCGGTGGGAGGAGGCTCTCAAAGGAGAGAGTCAAGGCAATTTGTTCCTTCACTAGCCCATCTCCAAAAAACAACTCAGGGAGTTCCTGGAAATAACAGGGTACTGTCAAATATGGATTCCCTAATATGGAGAGCTGGCTAAGCCTCTTAAGTTTTAAAGGGAGAAGAGATATAAGAGCTAACATGGGGTAGGGAACAAGAAAAGGCCTTCCAAACCTTAAAACAGGTTCCTTTAAATGCATCTGCCTTAAGAATACCTGATTTAGAGAAACCTTTCTATATCCTTTTATTGGGCCTATAATTATGATCTTCCTTTTCTTGATGCTTGGACCCCGCCATTTCAACCTCTTTATTAAATTTGCATCTTTCATGCCCCAACAGTTCCATGTCCACATGATGGTGATACATGGCATTCTAGCAGATACCAGTGGGACTTGTTGATCAAGTGGACAGACAGAAACTTCCAACTCCCTGAAGCCCCTTCCAAGTAGGGAAAACCTGGCCGGCTGAACCAGGAAGTTGGGAGGGTCTACAAGAATGTGGGTACATGGTAACCTAGGTAACCAATGAGCAACAGAAAGAGACAATGACCTATAGTAAAGGGCAATACTGCATGGAGGTGCAGAGAGGCCAAGGAGAAACTCGCAGCCAGTTACAGAGAGGGCGGTGCCTGTGGCTCAAAGGGTAGGGTACCGACCCCATATGCTGGAGGTGGTGGGTTCAAACCCAGTCCCAAAAATAAAAATAAAGTCTTGCAGGTGCTTTGCCTCTCTGTCTCGCTCACCTTTTCTCCTCCAGGAGAGGGACCCACTTCCAACGTTCTATGGAAGTGCTCTAAACTTTCTCTTTCTTCTTCCTAAATAAATGTCTTTGTTACCCTGAAACTTGTGTAGGTTACTTCTGCTTTGTATCCATACTGCCTGTGCCTCTCCAGTTTTATTTCCAGTTTCCATTCATTTTTGCTTTCATTACCACCATGGCTCATTGAACTTTCTAGCTCAGCTAAGTAATTGAACCAGGTCAACTAGGTTCAGGGAACCAGGACCCCTGACTCCCAACACCATTAATGGTGGTTAGGTCTCCAATCCAGCTTATCTGAGTTTGTGTAATAATCCACCCTTTGGGCCTAGTCCATGGATTATTAGATTCTGGATTCTAAGAGGAATTTCATGTCATACACGAACTCATGGCCCATCTTCTACGTAAATGCTTGTTTACCATCTCATGGTAAATGCTTGTCTAAATATTATCCAAAACCATGCAGAATTAGGAAACGAAATCTACAATTGCAAAAGTACCGTATACATTTCCAGGTATACTGAATAGGTTCTTCTGTGTCAATCTTTTTTTTTTTTAAGAGTAGGTACTAGGTGGCACCTGTGGCTTGGGGGGTAGGGCGCTGGCCCCATACACTGAGGGTGGCGGGTTCAAACCCTGGCCAAATTGCAACAAAAAATACCCAGGTGTTGTGGCAGGCACCTGTAGTCTCCTACTTGGGAGGCTGAGGCAAGAGAATCGCCTAAACCCAAGAGCTGGAGGTTGCTGTGAGCTGTGATGCTACTGTACTCTACCGAGGGTGACAGAGTGAGACTCTGTCTCTAAAAAAAAAAAAAAAAGACTAAATACCATACTTTCCCATTATCAGTCTGACTAATGCAGTGAATATGATTATGTGTTTTTGTTTAGAGTGAGGGCAAAGAAAAGATTTCTTTGAACAGCTGGTAAAACTTAAAGTGAGAAAAATAGCGTTCATGTTGCAAAGGTAAGCTGAAGCCATTTTGATTAACAAAGCAGTCATGCTCAAAGTCAGATTTCTCAGATAAAAAGATTTATTGGCTTTTTTTTTTTTTTTTTTTCATTCTGAAACATCAGGAGTAACAAAAGATCCAAGATTAAACTACAGCCTCCAGAAATGTTTCTTGTTGTGTTTCTTGACACCCTTCCAACGTCTGTTTGTGTACCCCGTGGCCAATGGAGATGTTAGACTTGTAAATGCCCCATATGTGCTAAGACAGGGCCCAAATGGGACAGGGATTCACATATGGATTTTGTCTTTGAAGAGGAAAGTTATGTTTACTATTTTATTTGAAGACAGTTTGTAATGCAATGTCATAACAGTCTCGTTAAGTATGTAGATAATGGAAACAAAGAGTTATAAACAAAAACAGGGCAAAAAGGTACAGAGGAAGTTAGCACATCACGCATGCACTTTGTGGTTTGCTGTGGGGATGTTTTCTTTGTCACAGATGCATTTCTGCTTTGCCTGAAAGGGTCACTGTGTCCCTCTGTCACATCTGAGGAATTTCCATCATAAGGAAGTAAAAAAATCAATTTGTAGGAGTTCTGACACCTCTGTGCTCTGTTGTGGAGTGTCCTAGAGGGATTCGTGTGTCATCTCTGTTCTCATCAGTAGCATTTTTCTGAAACAATTAATGGACAGTGAAGATTTAAGCTTATATTACTAAGAAAAATATACTTGTCTGACAATCATTAAACTTTGGGTAGGAAGAATTTCATCCTGAAGCACCGTGGGAGTTGGGATCATCACGGTTGCTTGCAAGCGGCAAGTGCTTCAGGCAGTTCCACCACCCCAATTCCAACTGGCTTCTGACTGGTTCCATTCTCCAGAGGAGCCAGTTCCATCTCCGCTCTTTCCCCCAGATACTAGCGGGAGGAGGATAGGCTATCCTAAGCCTGTTGTCCACTTGGCACTGGGCCGTTCTTCAGGCCCTTCTCCAGTAACAACCCAAGTACATGTCCAGATTCAGGCTGAGGATTTTCTGGGAATAAAGTAGGTTATCTTCCACCTAAGAATGTTTGATTGGGAGAAGTGAGAGGCAGAGGTGGGCTCCCTGCAAGCCCTAGGTGTAACTAGATGAAGAAAGTCTGGTCACCTGTCACTGTCAGCCAGCTGCAGAGACTTGGATTAGATCCGATGAGCTTTATTATTATGAAGGCCAGCAATTTGGGAGAACAGTGAGAGTAGTTACAATTCCAAGTTTTCATAATGGGAATATAAGAAAGTAAACCTAGACATTTTTAACTTTATCTGATAGGAAGTAACATCAAAATAGTATTCATTCTAATGATGTAAAATGTTCAAACCATGGAAAGGTAATTTTCACTTTGATGATTCTCTTGGATATTTTGCTAAAGAAAACACATCATCAAAAGTAACATTTAATCTACAAATATCACAACATCTATTGTCTATGTGTAATTACTTCCTCAAATCTCTTGAGATAAAATCCTCACCATCATGGAAAAGCCTTAACTAGATAATCATGGAAGGTGTGTGGGGGAGGGTAAGCAGATGAGGTCAGCTGTGCTGGTTCAGCTTAGCTTCTCAGACTCCATCTTGTAGACCACTTTTCTGGCTTCAAAGGCAGGTAATTGTGGGCTGTTTGAAGGTCGGAAGAGCCTCTATGTCATCATGTTTAGGTCTCTGGTGTCTTAGAAAAATCTTAGCCTATGAGACGTTAGAAAATATCTACTCTTTATCTAAAATGACCGAATGGAGGATGCTGGCCAATCAAAAAGCTATCCACCTGGACCTTTTTTTCGGGGGGAGGGGGTAGCTTCAAGGCTCAGTTTGAGTGATGCTTCTGCCAAGAAGCCCTTTTCCCAACAGTGTGAGATGTTCCTCTTAGTCAGGGATAGACGCTGGTTCCTACCCTAGTCCAACTGTCAACACACCTGTTCTCTTTAAAGATAAAAGTTGTCTTCATCTTGGTAATCTCTGTGCCTCCCACTGTCACTGGCTTTCAGCAAATGGAAAAATGGTCAGGTTTTATTCTTACTGAGTTTAGATTTACCTGTAACATGTTCCAGAAGATTTTTTTTTTTTTAGAGACAGAGTCTCACTTTATCATCCTCAGTAAAATGCTGAGGTGTCACAGTTCACAGCTACCTCCAACTCCTGGAGTTCACCTAGCTGTCAGCCTCCACCTCCTCCCCTTTCTCTGTTTCTCCTCACTGTTCCTTGAGAGGGGCAGAAGCCTTTGCTGGCACAGGTCCACCAACTCCTGCGTTGCCAATGAGGTTTCGGCAGTAGATGCTTTTCCTGGCCTTGGCAATCAAGTCAGGCCAGAACACAATTCCCTTGGCTGCTCTCATGAGGGGACTGCAGGATGAGCATGGTGTAGCCAGAAGTGACCCTGGAGACTGAGCCCATGTCTCCAGGTTGAGTAGGGCTGGAGCTCCTAGATGCCATGCTGGGCACTGAATAAAGCAGCCATCTTGCCTCTAGGCAAACACATAAGCAATAGCTGGCAAAGAAGGAATGACATTTTGAAAGACTGGAATGCATCTTAATACTTTGAACACCAAGCTGACAAAACTAGGAAGTGCAGAGTTCAGTTCTCAAGAGTCAGACATCCTGGTCCACTGCATCTCGATGACCCCTATGAAGCAATTTACGTGGAAGTTTTCTTTACTAAGTCTCCTATATCTGCTTGTTTAATCACTTTTCTGTTATAAAAGTAGATGAAGAGAAATTGGCTGTCCTTGATAAATTGGGTCTCCTTTTAAATACAGATGACTGTAGCCAGTTACTTATTGTGTTGGCTTATATCAAGGGATACATAAAATGTGAGTGTTCTGTATTTGTCCAGTAGGATGGACTGTGGAGAAGGCCAGCTTGAGACCTCTGTTTGCTTATTACTGGATAAGGTTCTCTGTGTGCCCTTCTATTCCTAGCCCCATGAAGAAGGGTAGTGTTGCTCCCTTTGGCTGGTACAGGGGCTCTTTCGTAACTCTTGGCCTTATGTGACCCTCTAGCAGAGAACCACCTATGGGGTGAAGAGGGCGTCTTTCACCATTGAATCCTTCCCCGTTCACCTAAGACGAGAGAAAGTACTAGAGAGAAATGGCGGCGACCCTTTCTAATTTTCCATTAAAGAAAAAAGGCAATCGATCTCATGAATGGTCACATTTATTGTCAGGCTGTCCTCTTCATCCTTACATCAGCACTACAGAGTCATTTCTTTTTGGATGTGGAAATGAGGCCTGGGGCAGTTGAGGACCTTTCAGCCTGAGGAAGTCAGGACTGAGCATTAGGTGCTCACCTCGGGCACTAGGTGCCACCTCGGATCCCCTTAACACATCGCTGATCAGTCACGAGTTACCTGGTAGCAGGTGTAATTTCAGTGTAAAATTGCCAGTCAACAATGTGTTAAGATGTAAGAGGCACTAAGTGATTCTATACTATAAGCAGCTGAGAGATGAGGAGGGGAGAAAGAATGAAATAGGCTGAATTGGGGACAATGGGAGAAATGAAATCAGGGTCGGCTGCTGTGTTAACACATTGCTTACCTGCAGTTTTACCCAGAAACTATCCATGTTACTGGATAACTCGTGACTGATCAGCAATGTGTTAATAACAAACTGCTTTGTGTTTCTTTCTCTTCCATGGTAATTGCTCGGTCTCCAATATTTTAACAAGGATGAGAGATATTTCTCCTAAAATAAAATTGATGTATTTCTTTACAAAAGATAAGGATGGGTTTTGAGGGTGAGAGACTGAACAACTTTGTAGGAAGTAGGAAGAGAATGCTAATTTCATTTTGTGTTCTTGCTGGTTTTAATAACAACTTAGGAACATAATTAGTTGATAATTCTGGAATTACTTAAGGATGAGCAAAAACTTGAAAATGACCCAAGATGTGAAAGGTTTTAACATGGAGATAGTCTTCCTGGGGAAGGCCAGAAACTATATTTAAATCAGATGTGTTACAGAGAGATGAGCCATCTTTATCTGTAAAGGCCAAATTCTGCTGCCTTACAGGGTAGAGGAGAATGATTATTTTAGAAATAATAATAAAAACTTTATTTATGAAAACCTTTAGCCAAGGACCTGAACGGCCTAGTTGATATCAATTCATGAATTCTTGTAACACTTAGTTTCTCTCATTCCTCCAACTTAACTCAAAGAAAAGTTTCCAGCCCCAGGGACCAAATTCTATGCCCTGAAGTATGAGGATGTGGGAGTTGTAGCTGCTTCTTTTTTTTTTTTCCAGTGGTCATTCCAGTATCTTCTGAACAATTGGCTAACTTTGGCTATGGTGGATACACAGCCTGGAGTTTTTCAAGGATAGTTTAACAATTTTGTCCTGTTAGTCTTTTGTGTATAATAATAGCTAATAAATTGAGTTTTCTGTTCCTGGAAGTATGTGAGTGTGATTCAAGCATTACCTTCTTTGGTTCCCACAACAAGCCAACGAGGCTGGTATTACCGCAGAGAGGTATAGTGAGTTGTCCAAGGGCACAGAGCCTGTAAATGTGAAGCTGGAGTTTGAGTCTGACTCTGCCTGACTTCACACCGACTTCTTAAGCGTCTGGCTACACCATCTTTAATTTTGTCAGATGACACGTGTGGTTCCCCAAGACCACCCCTCATTTGGGCCCAGTTCTCTCTCTGGGGCCCTCTTCCCTATACCTCTCACTCTCAAAATCCTACTCATGCTTCAAGCTTTCCCATAAAGTCTCTCATGGTTATTCCAGATTATGGTGATTACACCTTCTTGATTTCTCTTGGAACTCAGAATTTTTCTCTCTCTACAATATCTTGTTCCATCCACACATACACACACTCTTTCTGCATTATATACATTTTCTGTTTTTGCAGTGTTTTCTTATCTAGGTCTTCGTAGATGGGCAAGCTTATTCATTAATCCATCCACTGGTTTTATGTATAATGTGGACTCCATGAATAAGTACTAGGAATACAAAAGAAATACAGTGCACTCAAAGACTTAAAGCACTGACTTTTACTTTAACAGAATTCTAATAAACTTTGATGGAAGAAGGAAGAAATAAAGGAAGGAACATATAAAGATGGTAACACGTGTCACCTCATCATCTCCCTCCAAAAATGGTATTAACAAGTTTGATGTAAGCATTCCAAATTGTTTATGAAATCAGCACATTGTACCCCATAAATGCATTCATGTATACATGATCTATGTGTTTATGACTTAATAAAAAAAAAAACAAAAAAATAGTTTTTCAAAGGCAGAAGCAGAATAAGGAAAGATAGATGAAAGTCTCAAGAAAACTTAGTTCATTTTGCTCTTCCAGCATGCTCTTTACTGTCCTATTACCCAAAAGAAGGATCCTGGTATTATCTAAGACAGTGGTTCTCAACCTGTGGGTCATGACCATTGAAAATACATCCTGCATATCAGATATTTACATTATGATTCATAATAGTAGCAAAATTACAGTTATGAAGTAGCAACAAAAATAACTTTATGGTTGGGGGTCACCACAACATGAGGAACTATATTAAAGGGTCGTGGCATTAGGAAGGTTGAGAACCACTGATCTAAGAGTTTGCATTTTTCTCGGGTTTTTATTAGCTTCATGGGACCCAGTCTGCTGTAATATTAGTTTTTTTTTTTTAATAATCTAATGGAATTTATATTTATAATAACAAAGTGTCTCTTGCAATTGGTAGCTGCTCATGAATTGAGGTGGATCCCTTTTCAATATTTCTTTACTCCAAACTTTGTGTATAATGTCTATTTTTAAATGTTTCAAGTGGATGTTTGTGGATGTTCTAACTTTTCCATGTAAGCAAGCTGATCAGTTGTTGAATTTGCTAATTATTTAAAGATGGGCAAAGTGGAAAAGAAAATCTTTTGGAAAAACTAACAAGGACAGGGAAGTGGTTGGGTGTGAATGTGGTGGGGGGCATATTGTCTTCTAAAAATGTCAAAGACTGAATTAGCAACTGGCTTAACAAGAGGAGAATGCAACCTCCTCCCAGTTCCATAATGTTCTGGACTGGGCATAAACCTCTTCCACACAAATTTTGCTGTTAGATCACAGATAATGAAGCCAATTAAAGCTTATATATAGTTAATAAAATAGTCTTTGGTTTGTTGTAGAACATGGGCCCCATTTGCTCTCCTGCAAACAAGGGAACTGGGTGTGGAAGAGGTATAGGGGAAAAACTATTATACTCTCCTGCCTGCCACCCCTCACCAAACTAGAGATGTTATGGGAAGATGGAGGATCCAAGGCCTAGGGTAGTGATTTTCAGTGTTGTGCTGTAAGAGGATCTTACGTGTGTCCTGAAAAATTTTAAAGATCATTAATGTCATTATTTTCAAAAGAAGTTCAAAGCACAATAAGTCATTTTTTTACTTTTTTTTTTGATCAACATAATTTAAGTGTACCATGGAAGTTTATAGATTCAAGTGTGCTGTGAGATTAAAAAAAAAAAAAAGATAGAAAAGCACTGATCTGGGGATGAGAGGTGAGGAAACCAATGGAAGAATCAGCAGAGGACTCAGTTGGCTGACTGGAAAGACAAAGGCGCACAGCAGCTGCCTTTTACGAGAGGAGGATGTTTAAGGCATGGAGAACCTTTGCTAACCAGGATGTATTACAATCCTCTTCCTGTCTCCACATATCTGCCCATGGAACCTGCCTTATTCATTTAAAGGAACAAAAATACCTGATGTTTCTTTTGACCTACAACGTCATTCTGACTCTAAAATGATTTGCCCATTTTGTTGGAAAACTTAGCCTAGCTCTGTGGAATTAGGATGAATTTTGTTTTTCAACAACGAAAAACATTTTTACTCTCAAATGTGATGGAGGTGAGCCATGGATGACAGTGTCTTTTTATTTTTAAACTATTAAATGTCCAAAGTCATACTATTTTCATTAAGAATTTGCTTTAAGTGCCACTCCCTACTGTTTCCATTTTAGAAATGCCTTCCTCTGCTGGGGGGTCTGTCATGTCTCTGACGCTAGTCTATCCACAGGCCCCACACTTTGTTGCCAACCCTGATGATTTAGTCAGGAATTACCAGTCCAGTGGTACAGATGAAAAAGTTAAGGCACAAAGGTGTTCAGTAACCTGCTCAAGAGCTCGTAGTTGGGCAGAGATAGAGCTGGCATTTGAACTCAAATCTGATACCAAGCTGTGGGCCCATAGCCAATGAGCCATAAATTATGGGATAATTCAGTAATGACCTGGGACTTTATGACTTATGAGTGAGCCATACTTAGCTAACTCCATTTATTACACTATGGTGATAAGGATTAAGGAAATAAACTTCAGTAGAATAGTTATTTCAATTTTAGTCGTTATGTATGACAATTCAGTGCTGTTTCTATTCTATCTGAGTGTGTCCACAGAGTGAAACGTGTACACAGGTTTAAGAATAGTCACATTAATTGGACGCCGGCTGGATCCCAAGCTGCATGTTTTCCCAACTGAATACTTGCACATACAGTACCACCTCTATTAGTTGACCTCCCAAGGGACTATAACAGACTGGGCAACCTACAGAGGTGGTCAACACAGGGGACTGGGCCTGCTATACTGATACATGTGGTGCATGTCCAGTCTATGAAAATTGGATCAACTTAAGGAAGGTGGTCAATTATGGAGGTTTTCCTGTATATTATTTCTTAAATCAATTCTAAATAAGATCATGAATTAATGATATCCAGCATGCTGCTGGCTCATACTATAACTTACACATTCTATAGTTTATAAATCCTTTATCCAGCCTTCAGCTGTCCTGTTCTCTCCTCTCTGCCTTTCTTGCTTCCTCCCATGTTCTTGTTATGACTCGGGGCTCATTTGGTTTGGGTGGGTGGGGAGAGAAATGTAGCCAGCTACTAAAGTCACTTGCAAAAGTGTAGAAGAAGAAGAAAAGTAGATGGTTGACAAGGGTGGGGGAGGAGGAAGAAGAGGAGATACAGTCAAATGTCCACAGAAGGGGGTCTGACATCAGCCTCATCTGGATTTGGGAGCTCAGTCAGGGTCCCCCACCAGGACTTGGTGTTTCTCCATCTTCGTCTCTGCTTCTTCTGCAGTAGCTTCATTCTAAGTGGCACTTAGCTGTACAGTGGCTTCAACACCTCCAGAAGTGCCATGTTCTCATGCTTGTCACTCCAGATCTAGCTGGAAGAGTAGCTCCAAAAAGACAGTGGAATTGGACTCAGTTCCTGGCTTGGGTCATGTGCCCACCTGAGAGCCATCGGAATACTCCATGCCTCCATTTCCTCATCTGTAAAATAAACTGTTTATCTCATAGTGTTGAGAGGATTAAATGAACTAACTTATATAAAGCACTTTGTATAGTGGGGCACATATGTGCTCAGTATTAGCTATCAGTCTGGGAGGGACTCTGGCAAGGCCTGGATCACATGCCTACCCTTGGCAGTGGGAGTAGGGCCATCCCCACCTCGGTCACGCAGGCAAACCATGGGAGGTGTGACTCTGAATACAACTGGGGCACTAAGGCAGTGCTGTGGGTTGGTTAACTCAGTGGCATTTCTGCCTTCCACCTGGTGTCCCTTCACACCCTGTGCAGGGTAGAAAGCTAGAAACTGCATTCTCTGATTCTGAGGGTTCTGGGGTTCTGCCTGTATCCTGCCAGTCATCTGCACTCAAGTGAAACATGAACTCAGAACTGGGTCAGACAGATGAAGAAGCAGCACCCTTGGCTGGAGGCCCGTGCCTGTGACCAAGTTGCCTTCAGCAACTTAATGATACAGCAGATCCCTGCAGTGTTGGATGACTTCTTGTACAATGGCAGAGGCAGGGTGGTGGTCTGGAAGGAAGAGGGGGAACTTCTGGAAGGAAGAGAATGGTTTTGGCAACTCAACCTGGCACCCACTACTCCAAGCCTTGTGAATTACTGATTCCATAAATCACATAATACCTGGTAATAAATCCTTTTATGCATGAACTAGCTAGCACGGTCTCTGCTTGCCTTTGCTGATTCTAATCTCTGCAGTCCTGTTACTGGAAGACGAGGGCGTGACACTGGGTGAGTAGCTCAATCTTCGTCCCCAATCTCTCGTTTCCTCCAACTTTCTCTTCCCTTTTTCCAGTTTCTTGTCTTCTCTCTCTCTCCCCCATTCCCTTGAAATTCAGGCTGTGAGGCTTCAAGTTGTATTTCTCTAGAGGTTAGAAATGACCTACCCTTTTCTTCAAGGTACTTAGGATGTATCTTCAAGTATTTTGGAACCTCCCAGTTACCCTGACCTTGGGTAACCATATTCAGTGTCTTCGAGGCTAAATTCTCTTGTGTGTAAGTGGATGGAAATACGACATGTGTGCACGTTTCACTCTGCGGATACTCTCCTAATGCCTCCTGCAAGCTGCTGCTCTCCTTTGTCCCCTTTCTGTTTCCACACTATATTGACTGATAGCCAATACTGAGCCCATATTATGTGCTCCACTATACAAAGTGCTTTATATAAGTTAGCTCATTTAATCCTCTCAACACCGTGAGATAAATACTTTATTTTACAGATGAGGAAATGGAGGCACAGAGTGTTCTGTAACTGCCTCAGCTTACATAGCTAGGAAGGGGCAGAGCTGGGATTAAACCCACCACCTGACTCAGAGCCCCAGCTCACACCCACCAGCTGTCCTGCTTTGTTCTGGGTGCGCTGGCCAGGTCAACATATTAAATGCCTAAGAAAGCCCTTGATATTGACTAAAAAAAGTGCACTATCCTTTTGTGATGATTTGAGTTGACGTTTGTTCAGAACTTGAATTTCCGTGTTCTCTCACTGTGTTGGTCTGTCTGCACTGAGCCATTCAGGTGTTCTCCTAGAGTGGCTTTGTGGCTAGTAGCTCTCGTCACAGAGGTGGTAACGGGGGTGGGTCCTTTGCCTATAAAACAGTGGTTTTGCCCACATGATCCTGCTGGACCCACTCAAGTCCTTTTTTCATCAACAGTTGGTTCACACTCAAATCAACAGAAATGGGCAAAAGGCTTCCTGGGACCCTGCTGTCTCAGAAGCATAAAACCAGAGACACGGATGCAAGTTTTCTTCACAGCCATCAACTGTGAGAACCTGGGGCGAAGGCGGGCAGGACGTGGACGCAGCAATATTTGGCTCCCATAGTGCAACTCAAGTTGTTTGCTGCTCTGGGCTTTTTGGTTCTCCTGTCATTTAAGAATGATGTGTCAGCTTAGAACTAGCATGCTTCTGAAATACTATATTCTTTCACGTAAAACGCTTGCAAATGATCCAGATATTGAAATGGAAACACTTCTAGAATACTCAATTTACATCACTGGTTCCATGTATATCTTTACTGCTAAGTAAGGAAAACTAAGAATTTTTTGGAAAAATTATTTTTAAAAAGTGGACGTCTGCCATTGGGAGCTGTTCTTAGCTGGCCTGAGGGGGGCCCTGATTTTGGTACTTTCTTTCCAAGCATATTGCTCCCAGTGTTATTGTGGCTGCAAAAAACTGAAATAATTTGAGCTTTACTTTTGAACAGGAAACTTTAGAGAGATGGGAAGAAAGTTAAGGGCAGATAGCTGCTCTGTTTACACCTCTCGTTTATTTATGACATCCTTTTGCTGTTTATTTTAAACAATATGTTTATGGAGGGATTTGTCATAAAATTGAAAATCCTAACGGAGCAGGCACATGGTAATGTAGGGCATCTTGTAGATACAGTAGAACCTCTGTAAGTTGACCACCCAAGGGACTGTAACAAGCTGGTCAACATACAGAGGTGGTCAACATAAGGAACTAGGCCTGCTGTAGTGATTGGTACATGTGGTGCATGTCCAGTCTATGAAAAAATTAGGTCAACTTAAAGTGGTCTGTGTAGGGAGGTGATCAGCTATGGAGGTTCTACTGCATAATTTTAGTTTAAAAAAATGTAGATTTTAAAAAATGGACATTTGCAGGAAACATTCAAGTTGTCTTACACTTGACTTGTCTCACACTTCACTTTTCAGCCATTTCTTGGGAGCAGCAAAGTTTTGGGTAGTTGATGGAGAGGGCTACCACCTCAGGACCCACTTTGTAGGACCTTAATTCCTTCATCCTGATGTTGAATGTAATGGACCTGCGTCATTGCAGTACATTTGTTCTCCTCCCAAAGAACTGGGATGTTCAATACACTCAGGTGTAGAAGATATGTTGTTTGCAAATACTGTACTATACTGTATTTATATACATTTACCTTTTTAAGTTATTCTTTAATTCCATAAAATTTGCAATCTAGTAGTCACTCTTGGTAGGAATTGAAGGCAGGATGGCCAAGAAAGGAGAAAAGATACTTTTATTTAAAAGAAGTTGCTCTAATTTCATGAGGGGCCCAGGTAATGATGATAAACATAGAAGACATTCCTTGAGAATTTGTGCTAAGCACAAATTTCCTGCATTATCGTTAATCCTCACGATGACACAACAAGTTCAGTATTACCACTGTTGCTATTTCTCAGGTGAGAAAACTGAGGCAAAGAAACAAAGATTTGTAACTTGCCTCTTATTAAGGAACAGGATCAAAGTCGGGTCTGTCTAATGCCCCGGGACCCCCAGAGGTGAGCCTATGTTTTGTGGAAGCTTACAGAATTGTCTGGGGGAAGAGATGGGTCCTTGTTAAGAAAAACATTAGGTACAGGCCAGGTCTGTGGGTGAGAGCAACCCTGAAGCTTCAGCTTCTTTAAGCTTCCTGGTAAGCCACCTTTGAGAACAGACACTCTCAATCACATCCTCCAGCACTGTCTCTGGGGACTGCACACTGCTCCCCAGGCGTACACAGGGGCAGACTCAGCTTAGATTTGATCCAGTGAGCAGCACAGGGGAATGCGTATCTGTTGGGCTGGTTGAAGGCCTTTTCCTCTTTATGAAAGCCCAACCTTTCTAAGCAGAACTAAAAGATTATTAACTTCTCAAAACACATTTGTTTTGCCCAAGGATTGTCTTCATATCTTTGGGGTTTTCTTATTTTTTTTGGGGGGGAGAGGATTGTTGTGAAAATATACACTTAACATAAAACTTACCTTTGTAACCCTTTTTAAGTGAGCAGTTGGTAGCATTGAGCACATACATGTTGTGAAACCACCACTACTATCCATATTCAGAACCTTTCTCTCTTACCCAACGGAAACTCTGTCCCTGTTAAACATCTCCCCATTCTACTCTCACTCCAGCCCCCGGCAACCACTGTTCTATTTTGTCTCTCAGTTTGACTACTCCAGCCCTGGCATGATCTTTTAAATACTGTAACCAGATCTCTGTGGACTTCTTAACATTTAACACTGAAGATTTTGGAAACCCATCTGCAAAGTCTTTACTGACAGAAATAGAAGAAAGATGTAGACAGGTCAGTGGGATCATTTTTTAAATGGCTTTTTCATCCTGAAGAAGGAAGAAAAGGAATCAGACTTGCCTTTGTTTGGGTCTCCAAGGTGGCAAGAACCACCCAAAGGAGAGAAAACTTGGTGTTTTTCATGTTGTCTTGGGTTACTGGTGAAGCAAGCACTTCTTGTACCTTCATCCAGACTTCTGGGGACCTTGAGATTAGAGGCAGACTGTAGTTCTGCCTTAGTATGGGGGCAGTGCATGGTTTTGGATGCATGAGAAGAGAATGAATGTGATGTTGCCTTGGCAATGGGAAGCACCCTCCTTGGGAGATGGCGCCAATGTGGGTAAATCACCAAAGTCCGTGGCTGCTTTTTCTAGACGCAGGGCTGCCACTTCCAGTGATCGATTGGATTATCAGCTCCATGTACCAGACTTAATCAGTTACAGTTTATAGGACTCATTGAAAGAAGTTAGGCAATATGAGCAGCCTTGATTTTTGCTTTCTTCCCCCTGACAATGATTTCAGTGTTTAGCAATCAGCAGAAATCACAAATCTTAAAAATTCAAGCCAAAACTGCCTACAGCCAGGATTATAAGACATGTGTCAAGGAAGTTCACAGAATTTCAGGCCGTATCTTCTGTAAGAGCATTATGCCTTTTTCTTGGTGCCTTTCTTACAGATTTTTCTTAAGAAAATGGGGTCATATTCTCATTGTGCTACTGAATATGATAATCTGAAACAAGGCAAGGCAGATAATCTGAAACAGCTGAGCGCCACCATGATCGACGATTTATAGTTGGTCCTGGAATGTGTTACAGAAGTTATTGTTAGCAATACTTATAACCTCCCATTCCTGTTTTTCTTAAGCTAATCTGAAAATTAGAGTTGGTTCTCTCATCACACACCATCTAATGGAAGGAACGTATTACAGGATGGTACTGACTGGCAGAAAAATGCGAGCTAAAGATTTATGGATGCCTGCAGATGAGCATCAGGCAACATGGAGAAACGGCCAGGTACTTAGTCTTTCTCAAAAGCTGTTTACTGTACAATGAAACAGATCTAAAACGTTACACAAAACAACTGTGCAGCTTAATATGAGCCATACACCTTGGTAGCTATCACCGAAGACAAGAACTAGAAGTTGGTCAGCAATCTTAGCCATCTTTCCATCTCTCCCAAATGAACTACTGTCTCAACTAGTCCTTGAAATTCTTCATAGTTTTATCACCATGTGTACTTCCCTGGACCCTAAAATTTGCCTGTTTTAAAATTTTAAATGTCTTTTAACTCTTTTTTAATCTACAGTTTTTCTCCATCCTCCCCCCTCCCGCACAGTTTGTCAATGACCCGAGACCCTTTGTTCTGAAGTTTCTCAAAATTTGATATTTTACAGATTGCATGCTCACTTTTTTGGAAGTAACATTTGAGTTCGTAGAACATTAACATGGTTCCAGAAGGCAAAACTATACAAAAAAGTAAACTAAGAAGTGCTGTTCTCCACTCAAATCTCTTTATTCCTTCCCATGTTTCTTTTTGCAAAAACATAATAGACACATATATAGTATTTGTATATAGTTTTATGCTCTCCTTTGTCCTATGTAATAAACTTCGCATACAGTATAAGTTCTGTGCTTTGCTTTCTTAATCAGTATATCATAGAGATCACTTATGTCAGTTTATAAAGATCTTTATTCATTTATTCTTTTGTAGCTGTAGAATATTTTATGTATGGTTTATTCAACTTTTCTCTATACAGATTGAGTAGCCATTACCTAAAATGCATGGGACCAGATTTCAGATTTTCTTTTTAGATTTTAGAATATTCATACATACATTATCAGAGATCTTGGTAATGGGACCAATGTCTAAACATGAAATTAACTTATATTTCATACAATACTTGTATCCATAGCCTGAAGGTAGTTTTATACAGTATTTTAATTTGTGAATAAAATAAAGTTTTGACTGCATTGTGAGTGTCATCCATCACATGAGGTCAGGTGTGGAACTTTTCACTGGTGGCGTCATATCAACCCTCAAAGATTTTGGAGCATTTTGGATTAGGGATGTTCAACCTGTATTTTTGTCTCCAGTATTTTGTAATTATACATACTACTGCAATAAATACCCTTGTGCACGTTTATTTTCATTTTATTTGAAGTGTAAATTTTGAAAAATGGGACTGCTGGGGTCAAGAGGTAAGCAAAGATTCATAGGTCTTGTCTAGTTATTGCCTAATTCCCTTCTATGAGGTTGCAACAGTTTTGTGCCCACCAGCTCTGGGTGTTTCTTCCCACTTTTAGCATCAGAATGTTTTTAAGCTCTTTAATTTCTGCCAATCTGATAAGAGATGGTATCTCGGTATAACTTTAATTTGCTTTTTCCTTCTTATGAGTAATCTTGGACATATTTTAATACATTCAAGGACCATTTTTATCTTATGAATTGTCCATGAATTTTGTCCATTTTTCTACTGGGCTTGTGGCCTCCCTCTAATATGTGTTTATATATGTTTGTGTATATATAATACATATAATTATTAACATATTGGAGATATCAAGCTTTTATTTATGACATGTGATATAAACATTTTCTCTCAGTTTCTCATCTATCCTTAGACTTTCCTTATGGTATTTTTCACTGTGAAAGTGTTCTTTTGATAGCCAACTATATTAATGCTTTTAAAAATTGCATGAGGAACATATTGCAAGGGTACAAGTCAAATCTATCAAGTATAGAACATAAATGTCTTAACACAATAATTAAGTAAATGAAGTGAAAGCTATATTAGTTTGATGTAAGTGCTCCAAATTGTAAAAAACAACAACACACTGTACCCCACAAGTGCAGAAAAGTATTCATGATCTATGTGTATATGACTTAATAAAAGGAAAAAAATAAAAATTGCATATGAAATTTGCTCATATTTAGAAATCTGCTTTTTATATCCTAATCATAGAGGAATCTTCTATGTTTTCATCTAGCACTTTTGTAGTTTAAGTTTTTACATTTATACCTCAAATCTGTTTGAAGTTTATTATGTATGGAGTGAGTCCGGATCTAATTTCTTTTTGCAAATGGCTCTGTAGTTGTCCTAGTACAACTTATCAAAGAGTCTATTTTTGTCACAGTGATTTGAAATACCACCTTTCATGCATGCAACTTCGAGAGTAGTCGGGTCTACTACATTTTCTAGTCCTCTGGTCTTCCTGTCGTCTTCGTGTGCAGTGCCACCAGGTTTTAATTTAAGAAGACCTTAGCGTTTGTTTTAATATCTGGCAGGACTCTTCCCCATGGCTTTTTTCCTGAACTATTCCTTGCATGTTTTTCCACATGAAGTTTGGTGGTATCGTGCCTAGCTTCATAAAAAAAGTCTGTTGGTATTTTTATTGCAGTTAGTAATTTTATTGGAATTTATAAATGAAAGAGAACTGACACCTTTATGAGGTTGAGTCACTCTATCCAAGAATAAGGGATGTCTTTAGTCTACCTTTTGGCCTTTCAAGAGTGTTTTAAAATATTCTTCATACAGCCTTTGCAAATTGCTTGTTACACTTTGAATTTTACATGCTACTTTACTAAATTTTCACTGTGGAGATAATTTGTCCAGTGTTTCTCAGTGTCTGTAGGTAGACCATCATGCCATTTACTCATAAAGCTAGTAATTCTTTTGACTTTTCTAATTCTTATGACTCTTACTGATTTCTTATTTGTGTTGGCTAAATAGAATGTTAATATTAAATAGTATAATGTCCAATAATAGTGGAGATAGCATCTGTGTTTTGTTGCTGATGACAGTTGAAATTCCTCTAATGCTTCACCATGAAGAAAAGCAAGTTCAGTAAGATGCTGACTTTAGGAGTAAGATACATATCCACTGATTCCTGTTTTCTTGATATATGTCTTTTCTTGAATTTCGAAGACTTTTTTCAGCACTATGGAAACCTTATATTCTTCTTCCTAGATTTATTATCATGGTATGTTATATTGTTACATTTCCTACCATTGAACAATTCCTAGATTACATCCTAGTTGGTCGTGGCACATTAGATTTTTGGGGAGATTAGATTATTATTCTGGTATTTTATACTAATATTATGTGATATTGGCTATAATACTTTTTCTGGTGCTATCAGTGATGTCTATATAATACTGGATTTCTCTGGTCTTTGACCATTTTGAAGAATACTCAGTAAAACCGTATGGACCAGGTGCTTTTGTGAAACATAACTTTTTCCATTTCTTATATGAAATTGGTTTAAGTGTTCCGTCACTAATGTGGTCTGTGTTGAACTCTACTTTCCTATGAAATTAAACATTTCATATAGGTTTGCAAGTTGATGCTATAGAAAGCAGATATACTACCCCTAGGGCTGAGACAAAAAGAGACCCACTCCCTATTTCCTTGTGCCCGAGATTCCCCAGGGGTGAGCTCTGGGCTTTGCTGGAAAGGGCATGGCTGTAACTTAATGTGTGATGAACAAGTTGATGCTTTTGTGCCAGTGGAACTTGCTAGAAATTCTT
Source organism: Loris lydekkerianus (assembly GCA_963574355.1). Taxonomy (NCBI): domain Eukaryota; kingdom Metazoa; phylum Chordata; class Mammalia; order Primates; family Lorisidae; genus Loris; species Loris lydekkerianus. Next base: position 6,395 of record CAUYPK010109713.1, on the reverse strand, counting down.
CCTTTGGGATGCTGGGGAAGCCATTCATGGACTGGTTCCCTGCCAGTAGCAGTCTGCCCAAGGAGGTATCAGGGAAGCATATGTGACATGCCTCACAGGTGGCTGTGCGCTACATAACTGTTCAAGGTCAGATGGGGGTGCTGGGGAAAGCTGAATCTTGCCGGTCACTTGAGGCTGTAGGAGCTTGGTGCTGAGAAACAGTTCACTGCAGGAGCCAGATGGGGAAGTTGGGCCCTGCTGTTGCTGAAGACACCGTGGTCCACATGAGCCTAGCAATAGTGGCACACCAGAGCCAGGAAGAGAAATACTTCTTGCTCTCAGGTAGAAAAATTTACTTGTTCTTTAATTAATCTAGTCAAAAGAGTAGATACTACGTGGTTCCAATGATGAGGATCAAAACCAAGCAAAGTTAATCACTAGTGATAGAAGTCAGAGTAGTAGCTGATTTTTGATGAACAATTATAATCTGGAAAAGGCACAAGGGAAGTAGAGTGTTGGAAATGTTAACAGTCTGGTGGTTATGTGGTCTCCACATAGGTAGAAAATCGGGCTGTATAATTAGGTTAATGCAAATTATAGCATTTAATGTATATACGTCATGGTTGAAAAAAACGTAATCTCAGCTGTTCTTGGCCCTTTGATGTATGTAAATTTTAGAATCAGTGTCAAATTCCACCAAGAAAATCTATTAGGATTTCTTTACATCTATAGATGAATTTGAGAACTGATGTCTGTATAATGCAAGTTTTCCAATTTATTATTTAACACCCTCTCAATTTCTTTCTAGCCTTTTCAACATATTGCAGAAGTTTTATATTTTTTTGTAGAGTTCTTTTCTCAATTTATTGTTAATAATTTGCTGTTAAAAATGGTATCTTTAAAAAATTCTTGTTTGTTGCCTCTTTACAAAAAGTACAATTATGTTCGAGCCTAAGTTTTTTATGTGGAAAACTTGACAAGCTTTCTTATTAGTAATTGATTCAAGATTCTTTTGGATTTTGTTTTTGTCTTATGATCTTTATGATTAAAAGTTGTTGCAGATTTTTTTTCCCATTGTTTTTAAAAGACAGAATTTTGCTCTTTGTCATCCAGGTTAAAGTTCGGTGTCATCATAACTCACTGTAACCTTAAACTCCTGGGCTCAAGAGATCCTCCTCCCTCATCCTCTCAAGTAGCTGAGACTACAGGCATGTCCCATCATAACCTGGCTAATTTTTTCTATTTTTTGTAGAGACATGGGGTCTCACTGTTGCTTAGGCTGGTGTCAAACTCCTAAACTTAAGCATCTTCCCTCCTGAGCCTCCCAGAGTGCTAGGATAAGAAGCATGAGCCACTGTGCCTGGCCAATAGTTTTGTTTTTCAATCATCATGTCTTTTTTTCCTTGCCAAACAACAGTAGCAAAGACTTCCAGAAAAATGCTAAATAAAAGTGGTGATAAGAGCTGTAAGGCAGATTCACCATAGCCTTTTTAAAGAACATTTTAATTAAATGGATCTATTTTTAAAAGAAAATTACAAAATTTAACATTAAGAGAAATAAAAAGTGGCCCATGGGATTTAAATTGACCAACCAAAAAATGATTAGTAATAAACAATGCAAAAATGCATTTCCCAGCCCCAAACATAATATAAATTAATATAGTAGTTATAAAATTTTTGTGCTATAAATACATTTCCTTTATAATTAAGAACCCTTCTCAACAATTTATTTGTATAAATTTGCCATAACTGTTGACAAAAAATTATTTTAAGTTTTGAGTTTACTCTTTTCTGTGTAGAATAGTGGTTTCTGGTCCCAGGTTCTCCTTGAACTTACTACAATGGTCTTTGTACTATTATTTCTTTCTATAGTAGAAGAGAGAGGCTACCTAACCATTCATGGGTCTCAAAAATCAGCGTGAAAAAAGGTTTATAGAGTGACCCAAGTGAACCTACTATGTATATCTTTCTGAAAAGGAAGGAACTGGGTGCTCAACTAAGAGACCCTCTTGTGCACCAGTGAAACAAAAAGAGGTGAAATCTCAGAACAAGCAGAACTTAAGTTCAATGACGACGTGTTACATATGTGAGGCCAACTGAGAATATGGGTCACTTCCTGGATGAGAGCTCCTTACTCTGAAATGCCTGTTAGACCATAAGCAGGCTTTGTGTGAGCAAGAAATAGACTTGACCATATCTGGGAACAGACGAGAGACTTTCTTTTCAAGTATGCCTATGTAGATGGGATTCCACTCAGTATTTATGTGCTGCCAGCCTCCTTGTGTTTGAAATGGAGGAGGAGGATAATTCAGGAACCTACTTCTCTTTTCACCAATGAGTATCATGTCATTTTCCTTCTTAAAAACTTCCTGCTCCTTTATTGGACTCAAAAGTGTGGTGAGTAACCTCTTACCTCTTGTGACTAAAGTAGAACATCACCCTGAAATTAGATTGAGCACGTCCCATTTCCAAGAAATTAGGTTTTTTGGTTCCATTTTACATGTCCGAAAACATATTTATTTTGAAATTACTAAAAGGCCAATATTCTGAGTTTCCTCAGTTTCAATATCAACTGTGTAACAATCCCTCCCTCCCTTCCTTCGTTCCTGAGTCTCACCCTATGTCCCTCACTAGAGTGCCATGGAGTCATAGTTCACAGCAACCTCAAATTCTTGGGCACAAGCGATCCTCTTGCCTCAGCCTCCCAAGTGGCTGGGACTACAGGCAGGCACCCACCACAACGCCCGCCTATTTTTTTTTTTTTTTTGCAGTTTTTGGCTGGGGTCAGATTTGAACCCACCACCTCCGGTATATGGAGCGGGCGCCCTACTCCTTTGAGCCACAGGTGCCTCCCTGCCTGGATATTTTTTTTTTAGAGAGAAGATGAGGTCTGGCTCTTGCTCAGGCTGGTCTAGAATTCTGGAGTTCAAGGAATCCAGCCCGCCTTGGCCTCTCAGAGTGCTAGGATTGCAGGCATGAGCCACCATACCTGGCCGCAGATACTTTTCATAGACCTGACATTTATCCTTTTAGCTAAAATCTTATTGCTACACCTTTAAGAACATGGCAGTGGGTTTAGAAGTAGTAATTGAAATGCATGTGCAATTAAAGAAAAAACAGCCATCTGAGTAGGATTGCCAGTTCTACTAAGTGGCTCCTCTGGCCTCAGTTTTTAAAAATTATTAATGCCCATGGGTGTGGTTTAAGCTGTTGGTACAAACTTAGTATTAATAAAAAGGTCTGTGTATGCACACATTGAGGAATGCAGTGCTAGGGGAGAAGTAGATTTGGGTGCCGCGCGTGGTCTTATAATTTCCCCTCCACACGTGTATCTGGTAGCTAAAATATGTCTGATATTCAACAAAATAAGACATCTTGCTGCTTTTCTACCTCTGATTGATGAAGCTAGAATTTTTAATGTTTTGAGTCTGGTTCTCAGCAAACCCTAATGGATTTGATTTAGTGTATTTGATTTAGTTTTCACTCACCTGCCAATTACTTCCTAAACTTCTGTGACACATCAGATCCTGAGCTTGGTTTGAGTGTTCAGTGGTTGTCCCATGTGGTCCTTGGAGTTAGGAACCTTATGACATGATGGAAAGGCAGATGATGAAATCATCACTGGATAAATGTAAAACTGCTGCTGGGATTTCAAATTGCCTTGAGTGCTATGGAGGAGATTACATGGGACTGAGAGAGTTTATTACAGAGACCTGGGCATCGGAGGAGGTTTCCTGGTGTGGATGATACTTGAGAGAGGAAGGGTGAGTAGTGGCAGGCTTGGGGGTGGGGAGAGAATAGCCCGGTGGCTGGAAGGAACGTGGTGTGCTGCAGAAGGTAAAGAAGGCCGGCACGGCCTGAACTCAGCCAGCCAGGAGGGGCTGTCGTGGTTTTTGCAAGACAGGCACAGGGCAGGACAGGTGTGTTGAGTTTGGGCCCTTCGACTTTGGCAGGAAACCACTAACTTGCTGATCTTCAAAAAGAAAGTAATTGAATCAAACTTATTATTTTTTATTTTTGTTTTTTAAGACAGAGTCTCACCTTGTCACACTTGGTAGAGTGCTGTGGCATTACAGCTCACAGCAACCTCAAACTCTTGGGCTTAAGAGATTCTCGTGCCTCAGACTCCCAAGTAGCTGGGACTACAGGTGCCTGCCACAATACCCAGCTATTTTTTTGTTGTAGCTGCCATTATTGTTTAGCTGGCCTGGGCTGGGTTCGAACTTGCCATCCCCAGTGTATGCAGCTGGCACCCTAGCCACTGAGCTATAGGCGCCAAGCCAAACTTATCTTTTGAATGAGTCTCTCAGGCTACACACGCCTTGAGTTTGTGTACAGGGTCCAAAAGAGAATGAGAACACTTAGGATCAAAACATTGTCCTTCTCTGTGTGGGAGGAGCTCTACTTTGACTCAATTCAAGACACAAAGAGTGACAAAGTGAGGTCTTCTGCTCTTAGATATAGGGAAGAAACTTAGCCCCTAATTGTAAATCTCAAGAAAAATTTGTTATGTGACCCTTAAGAAAAAAGGGCATTGGCTGTTTGGCTAATGAAAAGCTAAAATTATATGGGATTTTATATAATGGGATGAAGCCCATTTATAGAAATGGGATGGAGCCCATTTCTGTCTTCCTATGGTTCTCAACTGGGGACCTTACTCTCTCAGGAGATAAATTATGGTTAGAAAGATGGAAGAAATTTCAGAAATGGCATTAAAATTGACAACTAGAGAATTGCCTTGAAGTTCTCTTTTATCCACGAGAATCTCTAATTCAATATATTCAGTAGTTCAGGAAGAGTTCTTCATATGTTTTGTGCGCCCCCACGCGGTCTTGCAATTAGAGCTAAAAACAAACTTCAATTTAGTAAAAATGCCCAGGTGAGAGAACTCATCCATGTGCTGAATTCAGGTGACAAGTCCAATGTGAGTTTAGAGATGAGCTTAAAAAGATGGCTAACGTGGCCCTAAAGCTTCCTTTCCTTTGTAAAAATACATAAGCACTTCACAGCTAGCAAGACAGTATTAGTTTTTACCCAGTTGTAAAAGAGAGTTTACTTTGTCTCATGAGCATGCTAGAAAGTGACCCAGACAGGGGTTTAGAACAGGAGACAAAGGACCCTGGGGCATGGATGTGGGGGTGCTGCTGGCCACCCTGGGCTTCGGGGACTGATCCTGCTGCCCTTGCCTAGCTCTGCTGCCTCCCTCACTATTGCAGGGGCACACACTCTGCTGAGCTGGAGTCCATCTTATCCAGCCAAGAGTCTCTCTTGCCTCAGTCTCTGTTGAGAGTCAGTCTCTAAATAAACTCTTAAAGTCTGCACAGAACAGACTTAAATTATAGCATTTTCTTATCAAGGACTTGGCTTTGGCAATATGGTCTGATGCCGATAAAGCTGGTACCTGCTCAGCTCAGGACAGTATCACCCTAGAGGTCGAAGACTCTAAGACCCTATGGTAAAAAGTCAGTGGAGCCTGCCCTGTCTTGGGTCACTGTGCAGTTTTCTTTTTTGTACTTCACAGATATGTGAGTTGAGCATTAAGTGTAAGAAGGTTAAAGGGGGGAGAAATGGTGAAAAAAAACTTCTCAGGGAAAAGATGCTTACGACTAGGGACTTAAAGAATCGGTAAGATTTAGCCTGGTGAAGCCAAAGGGGGGAGTCCTCCAGAAGAAAGGGGGGAGTCCTAGTGTGAGGCGCAGAGGCAGCTCAGGCAAGTGGCTGCGGAGGCTTTGTGGGGAACGAGAGTCCTGTGCCTGGAAGGTGTGTCGGGCAGGTGGCAGCCTTCACTCTCCTAATCTACACACCTGGGCCGTGTGATAAGATGGGTTAGTAACAAGACAAAGTGAAAGAACCCAAAACATAGTGTGGAGCTGAGGACAGGGCTGGGTGAGACCCTTGAATGTGATATTCTCAACCAGGAGGTGCAGGATTTGGTGATGTCACAACTAAATTCTGCTAGCATTTAGTGGGTGGAGGCCAGGATTCTGTTAAACAGCCACTGGAACCTAGACAGTCCCACCAACCCCCCAGAAAGAAGTGTGTTCTAGAGCAGCAGTTCTATTGGCCCCAAACGTCAATAGAACTGAAGCCGAGAGTGCTCACATGACCGGTGTGTTTGGAGGGTGTTCCCCCTTTTATTCCTCTTTTCCATTGGTTACCAAAAACCTTAGCAACCATATGACATTTCTAAGCAGCGGAGGAGAGAATTTGCTTTGTTACTTAGGGGGTCTGGGTATTTCCAAGCTCCGAGGGCTGTTATTTACCCCTGGGCACAGCTCCTAGTCCTGATATCCAGTGTCTGTCACTTTGGGGCTTTTCTTTTCAAGAGAGTTATTGAAATTTAGTAAATGTAGAATATAATTGTCTTAATACAATAACTAAGAAAATGCCAGGAAGGCTATGTTAACCAGTGTGAT
>CAUYPK010109712.1:0-11310 GCA_963574355.1 Loris lydekkerianus | reverse complement strand
CTAATCAAATGCACGTAGTCTCCAGTCGTCTTCTGCCATCTGCTTGAGGGGGCGGTGCTTCAGCTCAGTCCACAAGTCGTGGCTGAACTGAACTGTATTCCACTAAACTATTTAACCCACAATATTTAATGGGTGAAATATTTAATTAAGTGAAAACCCCAGTTAAGGCAGTAGAGTCTTGTAAATAAATGTTTATAAATCCTGAATCCTTATAATCAGGAGTTTTGGAGTATGAGGATTCAGGATTTTTAACCATTTATTTACAATGCTTTACTGTCTTAAATGGTTTATTCACTTCATTAAAGTTGCCATTGAATACTATGGGTTAATGTGGTATGTTTCGTTTAACCTACTGATTCCTCAATTATTGTAATTGTTTTGGGTATATATCTTTATTTTTGAAATTTACCAGTGGCTGCCACATTTTCCACCTCGGCTTATACTCGAGTCACTAACTTTTCCCAGTTTTTAGGGTAAAATTAAGGGGGGGCGGCTTATACTCGGGTCGGCTTATACTCGAGTATATGCGGTATTTGTGTCCAGCTCTTGCAAATGGTCTTGGGTAGAATGATTAGATAGAACTGAAAGAAATTTAAACAATAAAAATTTTAACTACTGGCTTTTTATCAGAATCCAGTAAATATACATTACACATTTTATCTGTAAAATCATGCCAAGAGCATTAGGAAGATGCCATAATACAGTAGAGAGGCACTAATTATCTTCAAGATAAATAAATGTTGCATGTATACACTGAATTTGGGCAATTCTCAAAACCAGGTAAGAATTTGCAGCACAAAAGATAAACAGAAGTTGTAGAGGTAAAGTAGAGGTTGGGCATTGGCTCATGTTTTTAATCCTAGAACTCTGGGAGACTGAGGTGAATGGATCACTCGAGTGCAAATGTTTGAGATGAACCTGAGCAAGAGTGAGAGCCTATCTCTACATCAAATAGAAAAATTAGTCCAGCACAGTGGCACATGCCTCTAGTCCCAGGAACTCATGAAGCTGACTGAGGCAAGATCTCTTGCACCAGGAAGATTGAAGATACTATGAGCTATGACAATACAGCACTCTTCCCAGGGTGACAATTACTCAGCCTGAAATAAATAAATACATAAATATGTGTGTGTGCATATATATATATTTATAAAATAAAAGGAAAAATCATCAATAATAGAAATCAAAAAGCCACATAGAACAAAAAGAAAAGTTTGACATATTCACCTCCACCACAGAATTTATGCTACCTTAATGCAGAATGGAAAAAATGGAAATAAACTTTCAAATCCCAGCTTTGTCCTCAAAATGAAAAGAGTGACACATGTGTTAATCCTTCTTGCTTTTGAGGGTATTTCCAAAGAAAGGCTGCTGTCTCCCATCACTGAAGTGCTGAAAGGAATGGTGCTATAGAGTGTAAGACAGACTGGGTGTGCTGAATTCAAACGTAAAATATTATTATAGCAGCAGAGAGACTTTAATGTAAGAGATTCAAGTCTAGCAAGTGATAAGAAAATTTTTTTTTTCTTTTTTAGCTGTCCCAGGAGGGTTCGAACCTATCACCCTCAGTGTATGTGGTCTGTGCTCTACCCACTGAGGTACAGGTGCCGCCAATTTTAAGACACTCTTAAGAGGACATGTGGAAAAATGCTTCCACTAGAAACTGACCGCACATTTCCACATGCAAAACACTTTCTGACTGTACAGTTCTCCCTTTCTTGGTACAATGTGTGTCAGAGTTTTGCAGGATACAGCCATATCACAAAGTTTGTGAAAGGTGTTTTTTCTAATCCTCACAAATCAATGAAAGCTTATAACATATAGAAAATGTTAGGGGGACATAACCCAAAGAGCAAAAGAGAAATCTGGAATTAACCATAAAAACAGAGATGTCTAAATTACCCTAAAACTTTATGTGAATAAGGCTAAAGGCACCAAACAGAAATGATACAGACAATTAAATAAAATCAGAAAAATGAAGGTACCAAACACAATGAAAACGACTAAGCAGTCTCCAAGCAGTCTCCAATGAAAGAAAAAAGGCATAAAGTATAAAGAAACCTCACTGTACTTCAGCTAGGAGAAACATAGAGACCCATAAATAGACAGATGAAGATCAAGGATTTGAAAGTCATGCACAAGGGCATCGCCTGTGGTTCAGTGAGTAGGGCGCAGGCCCCATATATGGAGGGTGGCAGGTTTGAACCAAACTGCAACAAAAAATAGCTGGGCATTATGGCAGGTGCCTGTAGTCCCAGCTACTCGAGAGACTGAGGCAAGAGAATTGCCTAAGCCCAAGAGCTGGAGGTTGCTGTGAGCTGGGATGCCATAGCACTCTACCAAGAGTGACAAAGAGAGAGTCTGGCTCTAAAATAATAATAATAATAATAATAATAATAATAATAATAATAATGAAAGTCATGTACAAGAAAAGAATCTTAAAAGCAGCAAGAGGAAATAGATGTGTTACTGGTAAGGATGCTCTGCCAGATTACTAGTGGATTAATCAACATGAACTTTCCACATAAAAAAAGAGTTGGTGATATAGTCAAAGTGCCAAAAGAAAAAAAAACATGAATGCACATACACAATATCCACCAAAATTGCCTTTCTAAAAAGAAAAAAGAAATATTTATCAAGATATATAGATGCTGGCAGGGCGAGGTGGCTCATGTCTGTAATCCTAGCACTGTGGAAGGCCAATGCAAGTGGATTGTTTAAACTTACAGGTTTGAGGCCAGCCTGAAGAAGAGTGAGACACCATCACTACTAAAAATAGAAAATCTGCGGCAAGAGGATCACTTGAGCACAAGAGTTTGATGTTGCTGTGAGCTATGACACCACACCACACTACAAAGGTGACATAGTGAGACTCTGTCTCAAAAAAAAAAAAAAAAAAAGAAGTCAGCAGTAAACCTCTGGTTATGGGTCTATGAGTACAATATAACAAGATGTAATTGTTGACATCAGTAACCAAATCCAGTACAAAAGTAAAAAAAAAAAAATTGCCAACACTAAGTCCTTCTCTTTCAAAAGTTATATAAATAATTGACAGTAATTTCTTCTCTTTTAAAAATTATGTACACAAGGGCAGGCGGGAGTGGCTCATGGGTGCAATCCAAGCACTCTTACAGGCTGAGGAGGATAGATTGTTTGAGCCCCTGAGCTCCAAATCAGCCTGAGCAAAAGCGAGAGCCTGTCTCTACTAAAAATAGAAAAACTGAGGCAAGACAATCGCTTAAAACTAAGAGTTGAAGGTTGCCTTGAGGTATGACACCATGGCATTTTACTAAAGGTGACAGCTTGAGAATCTCAAAAAAAAAAAAAAATACATATACATTCACGGGCTAAACTTCACAATAAAATCACAGACATTAAATAAAAATAGAGAGGCCAGGCACGGTGTTTTACTCCTTCAATACCAGGACTCTTGGAGTCCAAGGTGGGTGGACTGCTTGAGCTCCCAGGTTCAAGACCAGCCTGAGCAAGAAATAGACACCTGTCTATAAAAAAAAGGCTGGGTGTTGTGACAAGCACCTGTAATGTGAGCAAATCCAGAGGCTGAAGCAAGAGGATCATTGTAGTCTAGGATGTTGAGTTTGCTTTGAGCTATGACGCCATGGCATGAATTGGGGGGAACAAAGTGAGACTCTGTCTCTAAAAAAAATAAAAATAAAAATAAAATAAAATAAAATAAAATAGTAAAGATAGGGACTTAAAAAATATAAAATCAAAATCCAACTCTATACTATAAAGTGATACTCATCTTACATGTAATGACAGGCATGGAATAAAAAATGGCAGGACAGAAAGATATTTGGCTGGGTGCAGTGGCTCATGGCTATAATCCCAGCACTCTGGGATGCTGAGGCAGGTGCATAGCTTGATGTCATCAGTTTGAGACCAGCTTGAGCAAAAAGTGAGAGCCCTTTTCTACTAATAGAAAAACTGAGGCATAGAATCCCTTGAGACTAAAGTTGGAAGTTACTGTGAGGTATGATGCCATGGCAATCTTACCAGAGCAACACTTTCACACACTGCCTCAAAAAAAAAAAAAAAAAAAAAAAGAACAAGAAAGATGTTTAATTCAAATATTTACCAAATGAGAGCAAGGGAGATTATCATAAGGAGATATGTATATGTATATAAATGTGTGTGTGTGTATACACAAACAGGTGTTGAAACAGAGTCTAACCCTATGACCCAAGCTACAGTGCTACAGGTTCAGCCTACCTCACAGCAACCTGAAACTTCTAGGTTCAAGCAATCCTCCTGAATCAGCCTTCTGACTGCCTGGCACTACAGGTGCCTGCAATAATATTCAGGTAATTTTATCTTCTATTTCTAGTAGACATGGGGTGTTGCTCTTGTTCCAGCTGGTCTCCAACTCCTGAGCTCAAGACATCCTCTTGTCTCAGCCTCCCAGATTGATAGCATTATAAACATATGGTCCCAAGCCCACCCAGAGCACAATATATTTTGAGGCAAAACACATCTTATTTCATAAAATATACTTTAAGTCAAAATGACCACAAAAGGGAAAGAATAGGAAATAATAATATAAGGGCTTATTAGAAACCTATAACTCATTGCTGTTATTTTAAATATATATAAAATATATAATGAAAAAAATGTAGGACAGATATACAACCCTCACGTACATGGTCCAATAAACAGCTATTTGCACACATATTTACTACAGCATTATTCACATAATCCATTTGGTGAAAGAAATCTACACCTCTCTCAAAAAAGCAAATGGTGAAACATAATTTAGGATAGAAAAATGACATAAAAATGACTATTACTCGGCTTCTAAAATCAGGAAATCTAACATCTCTAACAAAGATAAATGTTAACTTTATGGTAAATGAAATGGCCTTTCAAAATTATCTTCAAATTACACAAATAGGACAGCCCCTGTGGTTCAGTGGGTAGGGCGTATGCCTCGTGTCAAGGGTGGCAGGTTCGAACCTGGCCCCTGCAATGACAAATGCCAAAAAAACAAACAACAATAACAATTAAAAAAAAAAAAAAAAAAAAAAAAACCTGGGCTTTGTGGCAGGCGCCTGTGGTCAAACCTACTTGGAAGGCTGAGGCAGGAGAATCGCTTAAGCCCAGGATTTGGAGGTTGCTATGAGCTGTGACGCCACAGCATTTTAAGCAAGGGAAACAAAGTGAGACACTGTCTCAAAACAAACAAACAAACAAAACACTACATAATAATTCACATAAACAATATATATATTCACCAGTAAATATGAGTTAAATTTAAGACAGTTTTTGTAGTCTGGGCGCCGTGGTTCATGCCTACAATCCAAGCACTCTGGAAGACTGAAGCAGGTATACTGCCTGAGCTCAGGAGTTCAAGACCAGTCTAAGCCAGAGTAACACCCCATCTTCAAGAAAAATAGATGGGCATTGTGGTGGATACCTATAGTTCCAGTGACAGGGGAGGCTCAGGGATGAGAATCATTTGAGCTCAAGAGTTTGAGGTTGCTGTGAGCTATAATGCCATGCCACTCTGCCAAGGGTGACAAAGTGAGACTCTGTCCCCCCACCCAAAAAAAGTTTTCATAAATATTCACCCACAGGATAAAATAACCATTGGCCAGTAACCAAGAGAAAATGTACTATTCCTAAATCAAATATAAGGAATATGTAGGCAAATGAACAGAAAGAAAATGAAATTCCAATGAGAAACATGTTCAATGTCATAAAGTATACAGGATTCAATAATGTAATGCAAAATTATAATAAAAAAGTATCCCAAAGTGACTCAGAGATAAAAAGGTGATATTATATTTTATATTTTGAATCTCTTTATTTTCGCATAGAAAAATATGATGGAAAATTTTATAATGAACATTTTGTAAATAAGGACACATTTAGCTGCAATTTCCCATTTGTATGTCTGGCAAATTTTGGGACAGCCTGTATAGGTGAAAACTATAAACAAAATTGACTGAGGCGAGGTGACCTACTTCAAAAAATTAAAAAGAGCCTGGGAGAGTGGCTCTTGTCTGTAATCTTAACAATCTAGGGGACAGAACCAGGTAGATGGCAGGAGCTCACTAACACTTTTCAAAGGAATATAAATGGCCAGTGAGCATTTCAAAGGATGCCTAAAGTCCTAATTCTTAGGGAAATGTGAAGCAGAATCACAATGAAATATCATATCAGACTCAGAATGAACACTAATGAACATGTCAAGGATACACAGAAATTAAAAACCTTTAGAGATGTTGGTGAGGAAAAATGTTGCAGACTCTATTAAAATGTATGAAAGTGTCTTAGAAAACTAAAATTAAAAGTTATTATTTGGCTTTGTGTCTGTAGCTCAGCAGCTGGGGTGCCAGACACATGCACCGGGGCTGGAGGGTTCGAACCTGGTTGGAGCCTGCAAAACAACAATGAAGACTACAACAAAAAAATAGCCTGGCATTGTGGTGGATGCCTATAGTCCCAGCTACTTAAGAGGCTTAGGCAAGAGAATCGCTTAAGTCGAAGACTTTGAGGTTACTGTGAGCTGTGACTCCATGGCAATCTACCGAGGGGGACATAGTGAGACTCTGTCTCAAAAAAGAATAAATATATAAATAAAGGATATTATTTCATCCAGCAAGTCCATATCTGATTATATAACTAAAATACACACTGCAGATCAGGGAAGATACACTTCATCACTCACAATCATCACAGCATTATTCATAAAAGCCAACACATGGCCAGGTGCAGTCACTCACACATCCAATCCTAGCATTTTGGGAGGATGAGGCAGGATAGCTGGACCACAGAAGTTCAAGACCAGGCTAAGCAACAGTGAGATCCCATTACTACTAAAAGAAGAGTAGTATAGCCAGGAGCATGGTGGCCACCTGCAGTTCCTGCTATTTGGAAGGCTGAGGCAGGATTGCTTGAACCCACGTTGTTAGAAGTTGTTCTAAGCTGGGATGATGCTACAGCATTCTAGCCCAGGCAATAGAATATGTCCCCATCTCACACAAAAATTCTCTTTTCTAGATAACTACAATGTTCCACTGTGACTGTGGGCTGATCCAAAGCAGGTATCTTTTTTTTTTTTCTTGATACAAAGTCTCCCTTTTCTCACCCTTGGTAGAGTGCCATGACATGATGACTGAGAGCAACCTCAAACTCTTGGGGTTTCTCCAAGAGATTCTCTCACCTCAGCCTTCCAAGTAGCTGGGACTACAGGCACCCACCTACAATGCTTGGTTAATTTTTTTGTTGTTGTACTTGTAGTTGTCATTGTTGTTTAGCAGGCCCAGGCCAGGTTTGATCCTGCCACCTTCGTATATGTGGCTGGTGCCCTAACCACTGAACTACAGGCACCAAGCCCGTGTATTTTTTGGTAATATTAGTTAACATTTTGTTGTATGAGAACAGGTATACTTAACATTTTATGCACCATCTAGCAATAAAATTTCATAGAAAATGTACAATTTATTAAGATGAAATACTTACCTTAATGAAGAAAATGTTAATAAATATTTGAAAACAGTAAAGATAATTTATTATGTTAACATATTCTTTTTACAAAAACTGAAAACGTTTAACTCATCCTTTAGAAACAATCAAAAAATATATAAACAAAAAAATTACCTTTGTAAAATATGATAAATTGTAGTATTTAAAATAAGCATTTGGGAAAATTAATATATCATTTAGATATAGGTTGAGGAAAGTGATGACAATCCTGCTGATTCCTGTTTGCCCAGAGTAAACTAGAACTTTCAAGTCAGCCTTTTAATAAATCTGGAATTCCCACTCATTCTGTAAATTACTTGTTAAATAAGTTGAAATTCTAACACATAGTTCTGAATATTGAAATCTAAAATTGCAGAAAATTGAACACAGAATAAAGTGGAATGTGTATGGATGCACACACAAATATTGTGTACATATACACACAGAAATACAGACAGTAAAATCAGCAAGACAGTAGAATACAAGTCCCATGTTCCTCCCAAGGGAGCCACCTATAGGGAAAAATGCTTCTGTGACAGCCCAGCACATGGACTCACACCTGTCATTTCACCCACTTAAGAGGTGGAGGTGACAGCATCACTTCAGTCCAGGAGTTTTGACACCAGCCTAGGCATTAGAGTGAGTTGCCATATCACAAATAAGTGATGCTATCAGAGCTTTAGAATTTAGGGAGGAGGTTGTGAAATCCTCCTAATGCCTTTAAGGAGGGTCACTCAGAGAAGGCCAACACTCATTCACTTAGCAAACTAGAGGATCCCTGGCCTGGGTTACTGACTGGAGAATGGCCTGCTCATCTTTGTCCCATTAAGAATTCTGAGGGGACAATGTGGGCCTCTCCAACTTCTCCCAGCCATGACGTGGGAATAGTGCTACCTATCTAGAGACCTGGAGAAAAATGTTCACTCATGACCATGGAGACAGGTCTGCAGACCTTGGCACTTTGTGTGTGTGTGTATTTGTTATTTGTGTGTATGGATATATACATACTATTTGTGTGTGCATATATAAGTATGGACTTTTTTGTGTGTATATATACACAATATATATGTACACACACACACACACAAATAGTATATATGTATACACACACACACATTAGAACCTCCATAGTGAGCCATCTCCCTACATTGACCATCTCCTCAACTTGGACCTGATGTTAAAAGAGCAGACATGCACCTCATGTGCGTATTGGTACAGCAGACCTAGTTCCTTATGCTAGTCACCTCTGTATGTTGACAAGTTTGTCACAGTCTGTTGAGTGTCAACTTGCAGAGGTTCTTCTGCCTATGTGTGTGTGTATGAATAGGCATATTCTAAACCAGAAACAGTTATAAAGTGAGAATTATATTGTAACAACAGAGACACTAGTGTATCCTTAGGAATACTCCCAAATGACATAATATAATTAAGAAATGTAGGTTTTGGATGTTGGGGGAAATACCTCTAATCCTAACCCTCGGAAAGGCCAAGGAAAATACAGTGCTTGAGCTCAGGAGTTCAAGACCAGCCTGAGCAAGAGGGAGACACGAACTCTACTAAACATTGCAAAACTAGCCAAATGTATGGATGGCACCTGTTCCCAGCTACTCAGGAGTCTGAGCCAAGGGTATCCCTTGAGCCCAAGTGTTTAAGGTTGTGAGCTATAATGCCTTGACACATGACTTTGTCTCAAAAAGAAAACCCAAAAAATGAATTATAGGGAGTAGATCCTTTTAAATATACAAAGGTTGACAAAGACCGGATGATGTGACTCAGGCCTATAATCATAGCATGGTGGGATGCCAAGGTGGATGAATTGATTGAACTCACAATTTTGAAACCAGCCTGAGCAAAAGCGAAATCCTGTCTCTACTAAAAATAGAAAAACTGAGGCATGTGCATCACTCGAGCCTGAGGTGGAGGCTGCTAGACTCCACAGCACTCTATTCATCTATCCAGGGCGACAGCTTTCGACTCTGTCTCCAAAAAAAAAAAAAAAAAAAAAAACCGTTGGCAAAATACTGCACATAAAAATTAAATTATTTAGCACAGTTCATAATTTGGAAGCTAAAGAACATTAGATTTTCTTCTATTTGGGGATATTCTTAGTGTTCTCATAAAATGACTATAATTTCTTCAGAATCTTATTTGAAACCTTCATATCATAAAAAAGTATAAATCATAAAACTTACAACAACTATTTCTGGTGTTCTGGTATTTCTGAATCAAATACTAACATCACCACCTCACTCCCATATTTTGAATATGATGCTAAAGAAAAAGAAACTTTGGTGGCACCTGTAGCTCAGTGGCTAGGGTGCTAGCCACATACACTGAGGCTGGCAGTTTGGGACACAGCCCTGGCCAGTTAAAACAACAATGACAACTGCAATGAACAAAATAGTCAGGCGTTGTCAGGGGCACCTGTAGTCCCAGCTACTTGGGAGGCTGAGGCAAGAGAACTGCTTAAGCCCAAGGCTTTGAGGTTGCTGTGATGCCACAGCACTCTACCCAGGGAGACAGCTTGAGACTGCCTCAAAAAAACAAAAATAGAAAAAAAAAAAAAAGCTTGTGTTCAGACACAGTCTCATTCTGTTGTTTAGGCTACAGTGTCATAAAATAAGCCTAACTGATAGCAACCTCAAACTCCTGGGTTGAAGCAATTCTCCAGCCTCATCCCCACTACCAGCCCCCAGTAGGTGGGACAACACGCAACCACTATGATGCCTGGATAATTTTTCTATTTTTAGTAGACAGGGTCTCACTCTTTTTTTAGTTGGTCTCACACTCCTGAGCTCAAACAATAGTCCCACTTTGAGTCCCAGACAGCTAGGATTAGAGGTGTGAGCCACCACACCCAGTCTAAAGAATATTAAAAAAAAATTCACAGGTATACTAATACACGCATATTTCATGTCCTTAAAAGCAATGGAAGAGCAGTCAGATGCTGCACTCATACGTAAGCCATAGAAAGTTCTTTCATTTTGACTGTAACATAAAAAAAAAAAAAAAAAATCACTGAAAAGTAAGGTTCTTCTGGAAATTAAAACAAGAACAGGCACAGTGGCTCACAACTATATACCTATATACTCGAGTATAAGCCGAGTATTTTCGGCACAAAATTTGTGCCGAGTTCAGGTTTTTCAGCACAAATTTTGTGCCGGAAAAAACTCGGCTTATACTCGAGTATATACGGCACATAGCACTCTGGGAAGCCAAGGAGGGAGGAGTACTTCAGCTCACAAAGTCAAGACTAGCCTGAAGAAGTGAGAACAACTCCCCTGCACTAAGAAATAAAAAAACAATTACCCAGGTAATGTGGAGAAACCTGTAGTCCTGGCTATTTGGGGGCTGAGCTAGAAAAATCACTTGACATTAATAGTTTAAGGTTGCTCTGAGTTAGGTTGATGTCATGGCACTTCAGTGTGAGACAATAATTGATACATTACTGCACGGTGGATTACATTCATAGTACCCAAAGACTGGTAAGATCACTCTGCGTTCAGTCAACCTAAGACAGGGACCAAACCATTGATGTTTGAATCCCCATGACGGGTAAGACTGAAACTGCAAGAGCAGGCAACCTAAGACAGGGGCTATGTTTTTCCGCCATACAAAACACAAAAGAGGGAATTGTGGGGCCTGCCATGTGCCTGAGGCCTAGTGCAACTTGCCAAGCCTGACTAGAAGTAGATCCACTGAGCTACTTCCGTGTAGCAATGACTAAGCAAGGCCCGGCCTGAAACTGCCTCTACCTAGGTACAGCCAATGTGGCACCATGCCATTGGCCCAACCCTGTCACGCACCTCATCCCCCGCCTCC